>JBAIZL010000004.1:266656263-266713763 GCA_036971475.1 Prosapia bicincta | reverse complement strand
TGTACAAATTCTTGATTGTTGCCCCATATTTGTGTTCACGTACTTCATTTCAGGATAGTTTTCGCTGGCATGGCGGTAACTTCTGCAGAGAAAACGTTTCCCCTTATAAAACCTCACAACCCCTCTACACCAAAATTACCGAAATCCTTCTAGAGCGATACGAGAACCTCAAAATAAACGGAAGATTTACGATGGATGCCCACTTTTGTTTAAGCGTCCCTTAGTCATCATTGATTAACCTTGGGTCGGATTGTGAATCTTATTGATTATGTAGAACTTTGTAATTTGAAAAGTTTTACCTATTTTGCTTTAAACATTTGTCAACTATTTATGCCTACTAATAAAAATATTTCCTTTTTTTGTGTTGTTGGTGTATTAAGCAAAGCAAATAAATTAGGTAGAGTGTGACAATGTTACATACCGAAATTATATTAAGTTAAAAATAAAGGATTAAATTGTTTCTGCTATTGGAAGTGCTAAGATTGGCTCCTACATTTAAAAGTAAACATTGTCCCTCGGTTACTGATGTAGGAGAGACAGAGAAGAAAACAATAAATGAACCCATTTCCTTTTCACTTTCAAGTGAGAGAAGTAATCTCGCCAGTCTAGCGGTGGGACTTGTCTAAATGAAAAACCTTCTTAATTTTTAACACAGCGACCTCTTGGAAAATTCCTTTTTTAATGTTTATCACTTCATTCAATTTTTTTGCTTTATTAAATAGAGTTGAATTGTTGATTCCTATATATATATATTATAACATAAAGTGCGAGGTTTTAGAGAAAATTCTGTTAGTTGCTAAAATAATTATCTGTAGGATTAGCAAAGAAAGACACAAATAGTTTTGTAAAGTGCCGACAAAGCAGGTACCATCCATTATCCTTTTAAGGGAAAGCTATAAACTGTGTGCCGGCAATTTGACTATAGAAGGGTCCAAACTTATTAAGGACAAGTAAATCCACTGATCGATATAGCCTGGGAAAATAACCGTGTACTGTTAGATGGAAACTGTGGGAACTTACAAAGAACACATTGGTAGTGGGAGGATTAGGGATTTACAATAAAAACTAAATGATCAGGAGAAGTTAGGAAGTTTTTAAGGGAACTCCAGAAGAGGGCAGACGGTTTGGTGGGGACAAAAAATGGCAGTGTTGTAAAAAGAGTAATTAGTTAAATTAGGTAAAGAGTTTTTTTGTTTATAAGTAAAAATTATAAAAGTGCAACTTAAAAGTTTTTTTAGTATTAAGAAAGTAAGTTTTTGTGTCAAGTGTAAGCGCAAAAGGTAACCAAGGCCAAGACTCAAGGGACTCTTCAGAACAATAAGTACTATTTGAATATAAGTGTAGCCAACAGACATCTATATTTTAGTTCAGAACCAATTTAATTTCATTACCATTTATAAAATTTAATCTAGTTTCACCATTTCTAATTTAAGAAGCAAAGTTCCCGTAATAGCGACACGAGAGCAACTATAAAATTTTAATACTGGATTTATTATCTAGGATCATGTTATTTTATAAGAAATCTAAAGCCTCAAAAGTACACCTTTTATAATTGTCATGTTAGTTAAGATATCAATCCTGTCACTGCAAAATAATAATATAAATTTAGTATAATGTGTACAGAAATAAATGCAAGTGATGTTTAAAAATTATAACATTGTTAATTCTTTATAAACCTGAAGGTGTGACATTAGATAGGTAAGGTAAATAAACACCATTAAAAATATAATTATAATTATAACAAAAGTTAAGATGTTTTCTTGTGTATTAATAAAGAACAAAAGTCTAAATAAATTTTAAATGAAAAATTTGAATACATGATATACCGTAAACCAACTTTAACAAACCAAATTATACCAAATAATTCTGATCATCCATTAAATCAAAAAAATGGCTGCTTTATATAACTTAATATATAGAATGCATGAAATAGCATTGAATGAAGAAAATAAAATAAGAGAAAAAAACAATTTATCAAATTGCATTAGAAAACGGTTATAAAAAGAAAACTGTTGACAAACTTAATTATAATATTTTTAATAAACAAAATAATAATTTAATTTGCAATAGCAATAATAATACAATATGGACTTTATTTTTATTTATAGGCCATTAAATAAAAAATATCACCAAATTATCTAAAAATACAAATATCAAAATTGCATACAAAACTAATAACAAAATTATAAACATAATAAATAACAATCATAAAATAATAATGATGCGTGAAAAAGGTGCTGTTTATAAATTAGAATGCGAAAACTGTAATAAAGCTTATATAGGTCAAACCAAGAATAAATTTTAAAAAAATATATAAAGAACATTTGAATGCCTATATTAATCCAGATATATATAAATCAAATTTTGCAAATCATTGTATTAATAATAAGCACCAATTTCCAAATATTGAAAATATGAAACTTATAAAAGAAATTAATAAGGGATTAACAATGAATATATATGAATGAATATATATGAAGCATTCTAAATATAAAAATATAATAATAATAACAAATTAATAAAAGAATAAATACAAATACAATCTAAATTTGATACTATAGTGAATGTCTATAATGTTACCGCAACAAAATAAATTTGGCAATTTTTATAAGTTTAGCAACAATTGTGTTTGTAATTTAACATATGTTTTAGGTCTATATCTTGCATTATTGTAATTTTCATTCCTGATGATGTTGGTACTGTTTACCAACGAAAATCTTTGGATATAAATTAATAAATATTCTTGTATTTGAATTACCTAATGTGTTTGAAATTATTAAACAAGAAAACGTATTTTATATATATATATATATAAACAAGTGTATTCAAATACAAAAATTATTTAATAATGTTGATTATTCAAAGGATTTCTTTGGCCAACTGTATAAAAATCATCAATAATGAATAATGCAATAATGTAAGTTGATTCAACATACATTAAATTAGAAAAAGCATAGTTGTTGTCGAATCTATTTGAATTTAGTGACAATGAGTGAGAAAATATCCATGTGCAAAACTAAAAAAGTGAAAAGTGATGTCTGTGACAGACTATACAGGATAAAAACTCTTCCAACTTCAAATCCTTTAGTGGAAATATCTCAAAACAATATTGAAGAGTTGGTACATGCGTATGATAACACAAGATGAATCACACAATGCAAATGATGAAAACTAAAAAACGGCAATCACAGAAGAAAGAACAGCTGACAGTGAATCATCAGAGGAAGAAATAGTTCCAGAAAAAGTAAACGTACCATGAGTAACGCTGCAACCGCTTTTACAACGCCGGTACGTTTTTTGAAGGGGAGAAATGCTACTCGGCTCAGGAGGCTTTGCAACTGCATATCCTTCATTCAATTTTGTAAATGGTCATTACTTATCAGGCAGTGAAATAGGTAATTATTTTTAAAATCATTGAAACGTTATAAAATCATTAGTCGTTGCATAGTTAAGTGTAATGCTGCATATTTTATTTTACCTTTGTATGGACTAAAATTGTTTTTAGCAAAAAATTCATTTTTTCTGTAATTTTGTTTTATAAATTTTGTGTATGCACAGATGTATTGTTAAAAATTGACTTGTTTGTAAACTAGATATTGTTGTATATGACTAAAATATTTGTTTGAAATATTAAAACACACACACACACGCATATATATATATATATATATATATATATATATATATATATGTATATATTTATATATATATATATATATATATATATATATATATATATATATATATATATTTATATATATATATATATATATATATATATATATATATATATATATATATATATATATATATGTATATGAATAACAACATAGGTTATTCAAATACAAAAATATATATTAATTTATATTCAAAGCTTTTCGTTGGTAAACAGTACCAACATTAATAATACAAATATTGTACCAACGAAAACAATAAAACCAACATAAAAACAGACATAAATAATTTTATTAAAAAGTATACAGTTAATAAAACTCATAAGAAAAATTAATTAGAAATTAAAGACTTAAAACAAAAATTACAAAATAATAATCTTATTACAATAAACGCAGATAAAAGTAATGCTATTTTCATTATTGATAAAAATGAGCACATAACAAAAACAGAAAAATATATAAATGATAATCAATTTTGTCAGATATATAAAAATCCTACGAATAAATTTCAATATAAAATAAAAAATATTGTAAAATATTCATATAAATCATTCAATAAAAATAATATTAGCAACTATATAAATGATAATCCGAAAATTCCAATATTGAATGTACCTATTAAATTACATAAAATAGATAAACCAATAAGACTGTTAATAAATTTTATAAATGCTCCATCTTATAAAATATCAAAACATATGGTAAATATTCTTAAAGATCAGTTAAATCTAAATAATATTCGTAATATCATAAATTCCATTGTTCTTATTAAAAAACTAAATGCAATCAAAATTTATGAAAAAAACAAAATTAATATCATTACATATAAAAAATATGTATACAAACATAGCGATAAAAGAAACTCTCGAAATTATACAATCTAAATTAGAACGCGAGGAAGATAAAAAATTAACATTAAAAATTTTAAATACACTCAAAATAATATTAAATCAAAATTATTTTTCATACAATGACAAAATTTATAAACAAGAAGATGGTCTTGCTATTGGCTCGCCATTATCAAATACATTATCTGAAATATTTTTACAACCATTAGATAATAACATAAATGAAATTATAAAAATATGTTATAAAAATGGTTATTGGTTTAGATATGTAGATGATGAAATGTATATATCAAACAATAATAATATTAAATTAACAAATATGTTGAATAAAATAAATAAAATTAACAATAAAATCAAATTTACTTATGAAATTTAAACAAATAAAAAATAAATTTTCTAGATTTAACAATAACAGGAAAAAATTAAAAACATTAATATATGGTAAACCGTAAACCAACTTTAACAAATCAAATTATACCAAATAATTCTAATCATCCATATAATCAAAAAATTGCTGCTTTATATAACTTATTATATAGAATACATAAAATCCGCATGAATGAAGAAAATAAAATTAAAGAAAAAAAAATTTAATTACAAAAATAATAATGATAATACTTCATTTTATTTATAGGCCATGAAATAAAAATTATCACCAAATTATTTAAAAATACAATTATAAAAATTGCATCCAAAACTAACCACAAAATAATAAACATAATAAATAACGATAATGAAACAAATATTATGCATTTGAATGCTTACATAAATCCAGAAATATATATAACTCAAATTTTGCAAATCATTATATTAATAATAAGCACCAATTTCCAAATATAGAAAATATGAAACATATAAAAGAAATTAATAAGGGAATAAGAATGAATATATATGAAGCATTCTAAATATAAAAATACAATAATAATAAAAAATTAATAAAAGAACAAATACAAATACATTTTAAATTTTATACTATATTCAATGTCTATAATGTTAAAGCAACAAAATAAACTTGGCAATTTGTATAAATTTAGCAACAATCCTATTTCTAATTTAACATATGTTTTAGGCCTATTTCTTGCATTATTGTATTATTCATTCCTGATGATGTTGGTACTGTTTACCAACGATAAGCTTTGAATATAAATTAATAAATATTCTTGTATTTGAATTATATTGCTTTAGAGATTAAACAAGAAAACATATTATTTATATATATATATATATATATATATATATATATCACTTTCACTGTATGTACTTAAACAAGAATCTTACTGGGTTTTTATGCGAGTTAACTAGACTCAGGGTCTACTACAACCCCCGGTCAGTGATGCACGATGATGGAGATACGACCAATCTTTGAAAGTTAACTCGCATAAATATAAAGTAAGATTCTTGTTTAAGTACATATAGTGAAAGTGATAAGTGAATACAAGAAAAGGTGTTGCAAAGCTAAATATATATATATATATATATATATATATATATATATATATATATATATATATATATAAAGTTATTATTATTACTTGTAAATGATTTTTTCCACCACTTAGTGCTTACTGGTGGAAACATTATTTACAAGTAATAATAATAACTTCATAAAATCAGTGCAACGGATATATATATATATATATATATATATATATAGAGAGAGAGAGAGAGAGAGAGAGAGAGAGAGAGAGAAATGGAGAGAGGGAGGGGGAGAGTGAGTGATTATATAAGTCTATCAAGATGAAGGTAACCGAAAACATGATGTTGAGGTAAGCAGAACGTGAATGCATTATCTAATTTTGATACTATGGGGCTCTCTAGATTTGGTTTACCACTGGTGTTATATAACTTTCAGTATATAATTTTAACTATGCAATACTGTTTTCTTATATTCACTTATCATTTACACCAAAATGTACTTGAGCAAGTTGCTATAATGCGTATATACTAAATAAGATTTTTGTTCAAGTGACTTATAGTGTAAGTGATATATATATATATATATATATATATATATATATATATTTATATATATATATAAAACAAAGTAAAAATACAAATACAAGAATTATAATTGAAAATACAATTCTTGTATTTGTATTTTGACTTAGTTCTTTATTAATACACAAGAATACATATTGCGATATTTATATATATATATATATATATATATATATATATATATATATATAATTGTGTGTGTGTCTTTGTTTTAGTTTGTTTCGCACCGTTTTGGGGAAATGTTTTGAGTTACTGGAACCACCGGAATGACCAGAACCTTTTGTTTTTGAAGTTTGAAGATATGAAAAAGGTAAGGTTGGGACATGAAAATTTGTGATAGGTTCCAATTTTTACTTCCATAATAATTGTACTAAAAATTAAAAGTGTGTAGTTTAAATTGCTTTAAAAATTCTATCTTAAAATACATTTTTTTATTTTAGATTATTACAAAACAAAATATTACCAAGTGTGCGAAAGTATAAGTTTTATAGTTCACAAAATCATCCCAACCATCAAAGGAACAATTCCAACTGTTGAAATATTTAAAGCTACGTGAAATATTAGGACTTATCCAACAATAGAAGTAGACCTAGTATCTTTTTCCTTCTAATGCATTATATATATATATATATATATATATATATATATATATATATATATATATATATATAAATATCGCAGTATGTTTTCTTGTGTATTAATAAAGAACAAAAGTCTGAATACAAATACAAGAATTATAATTGAATTTACAATTCAAAGCTTTTCGTTGGCTAACAGTACAAACATCATCAGGAATATTAAACAATTAAAATTAACATATGTGCAATTAGATCAAACAAATAGTTATGCCAAATCAATTACAATGTTGTTAAAATTTATGTATATATATATATATATATATATATATATATATATATATATATATATATATGCTGATACGTATTCCTTCACGGATGGAAAAATATGATGAATAGCTATTATCTGTAGTACAGTCCGTACTAAATAAAATCACATTTTCGACGTTTCGCGAGGATCTTATCTTTGACGTTACCAAGAGCCTTGTCGATGTTGATTCTAGCGAAACGACAGAACAGCGATTTTATGCACTACAGAATGAACGGATGTACTCCTTATAATAACTATTCATCATATTTTTCCTTCCTTGAAGGAATGCGTATCAGCATTATAAATCTCTATGGGGAGACTATATTCCGAAATATCAAGAAACATGAGAAGCTGCGTTTGAGGAAGTCTACTCTCATCTGTGACCTTCGTTTCCTGATCCGTTGTAACAACAACGTCCTGCCTACTTTCACTAAGTTGTCGCGTCACACCAAGACTAGAACACAAAATATTCTTCAGAATGCCAGTAAAGCTCTACTTAGAGAACAAATCTATCGCACTAGGAAGAGCCTTGCTACCACTGAATGGGAACTTCCCAATGTAGCAAAAATAGCAAAACATTTTGCTCATGCCGCGTTCGATTTTTACCAATGATTTGGGAATTACACGGGTAGCCGCGAAATTCGTATAAAAAATAGCAAAGCATTTTGCTCGTGCCACGTTCGATTTTTGCCAATTATTTGGGAATGCCACGGGTAGCCGCGAAATTCGTGTCAAAAACAGCAAAGCATTTGGCTCGTGTCGCGTTCGATTACTACCAATGATTTGGGAATGCCAAGGGTAGCCGCGAAATTCGTGTCAAAAACAACAAAGCATTAACATTGCTAATGAGGTGTTGGACTCTGTCCGTGAATACCCAAACTTGCTCCAGAGAGTCAGAACAAAGGCGAATCATGGGCTCATGGTTATGACGTGGAAACTAAAGCTCAACCATCCCAATGGAAGCTCCAGCACGAGCCAAGAGCGAAAATAGCGGATGATTGTAAAAGTTTTGTTTACAGTTTTATTCGATTGCAGAGGCGTGGTGCAACATGGGTTCTTGGCACAGGGTAGAACGGTAAATAAGGAATATTACCTGCAAGGTAGGCGCAATTTGCGTGAAGCGTTCAGCCAGAAACGAACGACTATGAGAATGAACAAAAATTGGCTTTTGCACCATGACAACCTGCTCACACATCGTTACTTGTGCGCAAATGATTGGCCAAAAACAACATACTGAATGATGCCAGAGCCGTATTCCCCAGATTTTTGAGGAATATTTTTTGCTAAGACAAATTTTTTCACTAAATGGAAACTACACCGTCCTTATGCTTCTGTTGGCACGGATTTAAGTTCAGCTTCAAGATATATTTTTAGGAAAAATAGTTCAAAGGTTTTGGTAGTTGTCAATATCTTTTTACGATAGTTATTGACTTATTTAATTTTGATCGAGTTATTATATATTGATTGTTTAATGCTCTGTTTATTTATAATATTTCCTCCTAATATATTATAAATGATTTATAATCATAATATAACATAATTTATAATACATTTCGGTATTTTTTCATCTCGTAGGCCAAAATAGTCGTTAGGTTTAACCCGATTGGAACTCTCAGTTCAAGATCGTCTATATTATTTACACATTTATACTACACAATAAGTAATATAATTTTTTTCAGTCAATTCTTACAAAAAATGTATTTGAGTTACTTTTTATTTTATAATTACAACTAATATAAATATGTATATACATATGACAGAACCACAATATAAAGTGGCAAAATTGAAAGCGAATTTCCTTGTAATTTCCATTTTCCTCTCTATACAGTATGTGGTATTGGATTATTATTTTTGTCTTTTACTATTTATTCACTTTCTTTTCGTTTCTAATTTATAAAGCTGATGTGTGTCTATAATTTCTCATTGTATTCATCTCTTATAATGCTTCGTTATTGCAAGGAACCTTTCTCTTATAATCTCAAATAAATCATTAATTAATAGATCTCTAGCTCGGTTAAGTTAGCTTAGTGCCAAGTGATGGATTTCAAACAGTAGTCATTTAGCTCCAATCCGACCGAGACATGAACTTTTTTAATTTTAATTAATGAATACATATTTGAAAACTGTATTAACATCAAATGTCTGGTTTAAAAAAATGCATTTTAAAGTGATTTGATGAAGGAGAACGTATTTTAGTTGAGATTTTGTCCAAGACACACATATATATATATATATATATATAGAGAGAGAGAGAGAGAGAGAGAGAGAGAGAGAAGGAATTGAATGAACAAACCCCGATAACAAATACTTTTTTAGGCTATAAAATCATCTTGATTTCTGTTTGGCCTACTCATAGTACACTTCGCTATATATCAGGTACGAGATACACTTGGTGACACAAGAAATTCTCTTGATAAGAGGATCTCGATCGACCTGATGTATTGTAGACTACAATCAACCCCTCAAGTTGTGCTATTTTTAGCCTACACAATCAACTCATTATGTGCCCCAAGAGTAGATTGACATAGATACAGTACATAGTAGGTAAAAAGTATATAAATATACTTCCTAAAGAATAGTTTTTTTAAAATATATAAACAAAAATTAGAATATTAAGTTAATTAGAGCTTAGCCAGTAAGAACAATTTACAGCGGTAAAAATAAAAGCAGTTTACTCAAAGTCTCACTACACATGAGTTTACTAAAACAAATAGACTAGTTTTGACGACGATGTCGCCATTATCAGTGCTTGGTTACTACTCTACGCACTAATGAAGTCGACATCAGTATTAGCCAAGCACTGATCAGGTGAGATCAGTAGTCCTTCGTCAGTAGTAGCCAACAAGCACTGATGAAGGCGACTAGTCTGTTTGTTTAATTTCACTAGTGTGTTTGTTTTAATAAACTAATGTGTAGTGAGATTTAGAGTTAACTGTTTTAACTTTTACCGTTAGAAATTAGAATAAAATAAGATTTTCTTATAAACACCTCAACAAATGTTTCAATCCATACATAAATGCTCTTGGAAATGGTGCAATTTGTGTTGTTGCTATGTAGTTATCATCCTGTAGAATTGAATTGAGAATATAATACTGCGTTCGGAGAACATGGAGTCTCGAGTCTCAAAGCCGACTTTGCTACGTGCATGCTTGAGGTGGTTTGTAAGCCCTTCTATTTCTACAACCTTATGTTTCTACGAAGAGAAAATATATCTTTCTTTCTCAATTGGAAACCTACAGTTAAACGTATATAGGATCTCAATAGTTAATTCTCTCTCAAAGCGTAAGGTAGTTTTTAGGACTTTTAATTCCTATTATTAGTTCACACTCCCCATATATATATATATATCTTGGTAAAATATATAATTGTTAATAAAATACTTTTTATTCATCCACTCAATTTTTTTTTTTTTTTTTGCTAGTAGTGGATAACAAATTATTTTAATAGAGTTTTTTTTCAAATTTTAATTCATTATTTCAATTTTTAAAAATTTGCTGTCTCAAAGAAGGATTCAAACTGAATGACTACGTATTTGAAATCCAGCAGTTGATTAATAATCAACTATAAAATTTTTAAAATCAGTATTTGAACTTGAGTGGATGAATGCGAAATATTTTATTACCGGTTAAAAATTTGAACAAGATATAAAAAACAATGAATAAATATTATATATATATATATATATATATATATATATATATATATATTGTATTATATTTTTAATTATTTAATGAAAAGTATAAAAATAAAATATTTACTTGTTGACCTAAAAAGGAATTAACTTTAATTTTTTTTAAATATTACTTCTTATATATTTAATGCACAAATGCAATATTCTATATATAGTCATATTTCAATAATTTATATAACTACCTCTTTTATATTTTACTTTGATTCAATACGATTAATTATACACCATAAAATTTTAACAAACCCAACTACTTTTACAAAATTGCTCTCGTTTCTATTCCAAATTTTAATCATCTTCAGGAGCTTCAAATATATTTATAATAATATCTATCAAACAACATAAACTCACATATTTAAAAAAAATCACAAATTGCATAGAGCACTGACAATATATCACAAAATAAAACCATATATAAAAACAATTTATTGTAAAAACATCTAGTAAAAGCTTTTATAATAGAATGTCTCATGAATACAACTTCTCGACGACAGTGAGGGCAATCAAGGCAAATTTCTACTTTATTGCTCAAATATGTAACTGTTTTATTCATGTTTAATATTGTCTTTGCGTTAAATATTATGCATACTAAAACTAAAATGAGTTTCAAAATATTTAAAATCAGTATTTTGGTTATTAGTGTTTTTTAATACATCTTTTCTGTTACTCCTGTAACTTATATACTTCTTAGGATTTAAAACATATATTTTATATTCATTACATCTACGTTTTTTTCCTTCTCCATAATTTTTTAATATAATTTGTGCAATTAATTTAATAAATAATCTTGTTTTTTTAATCCTAATTTGAATTTTAAAAGGATTTTTAAAATTTTGTAATTTACATTGCGAAAACAATTCTTAGGAATGAAATCCTTTTAAGTTAATATTGTAATCTGTTCAATAAATATGTATCAGCATAAAGGTATAAAAAATCTTTTTTCAACCAACATGTTTCAATAATACATGTTAATTAGGCATAGGAAGAGATGTTTATTAGATAGAAAAATAATATATATAATGAGATGAGATCATAAGACAAAGGGATCCTTTCACAGGCAAGAGGGAGGTACAATGTGTTGTACATTATACAATACACTGTGAAGAGAAGAGAGCATAATGCAAGCTGCTATATCACCCGCAATTAATGGCTCGATGTGACGATGAGTATAGCTACCGGGATACAGTCGCATCGAATTTGCATAATGTCAACTCGTTCCTTCCTCTCGCCGCCTTTGCAGTCAATATTGCTGAAATCGGAAAATGGTTGAACGTTTACCCTGAAATAAACAATATCACTTGTATTTTGAGCGTTTACCGTTTACTATATGCATATTGTTTTCAGAATCAATGTCCAATAGAGTGTAACAGAACTTAAGGCACAGTTCGCTACACATCATATTAATAAAGGTCTTACTCTTTTTTAGAGTTTGACGTTAGGATTTGATTAGACAGTCGATTCACGGGAGTTCATTGAACATGTCACTACCATCTAATTTGTTAGGCACCAATTTGTCTGTTTTGTTGTTTTATTTCCATGATTCTTCTGTTAGTTATTCTCTATATTATTTACTTACCTTCTGTGTCTTCAGATATCTATTTCTGTTGCCTCTAGTTTTGTTCTGTACTTATCCTTCATGTGTCATACTCCCTTCCTGTAGATGATGCAATTTTGCCAGGGATACTAATACGAAGGGTATTTGCTTTCCTTCATTGGTCTTATTTTCTTTCCTACCACCTCATCTACATTTCCTTCCATAGTAATGGTCATATCCAAAAACAATTATTTCCAATATAATGGACATACTCAGATACAATTATTTCCACTGTAATGGGAATTCCCAGATACAATAATTTCCATTGTAATGAGCATTCCCAGATACAATAATTTCTATTGTAGTGGCCATATACCCAATGATTTCCATTGTAAATGGCATCCTAGATACAATATGAGATACAATAATTTCCATTGTAGTGACCATATACACAATTATTTCCATTGTAATAGGCATATCCAGATACAATATTAGATACAACAATTGACATTGTTAATGGTCATATATACAGTTATTTCCATTGTAATGGGCAAACCGAGATACAATCATTTCCATTGTAGTTGTCACATATACAATTATTTCCTCTGTAATGGGCATACCCAGATACAATTTAGGACACAATAATTTCCATTATTAGTGGTCATATATACAATTATTTCCATTGTAATGGGCATACCCAGATATAATACTTTCCACTGTAGTGGCCATATATACAATGATTTCCCTTGTAATTGGCATCCTACATAAAATATAAGATACAATAATTTCCATTTGTAGTGGCCATATATACAATGATTTCCCTTGTAATTGGCATCTCACATAAGATATAAGATACAATAATTTTCATTGTAGTGACCATATATATATAATTATTTCCATTGTAATGGTTATACCCTGATACAATATTAGATACAATAATTTCTAATGATACAATAATTTCCATTGTAATGGTCATATATAAAATTATATCCATTGTAATTTGCATTTCAGATTCAATATTAAACACAATTATTTCCATTGTAGTGCTCGTGTATACAATTATTTCAATTGTAGTGGCCATATATACAATTATTTTCATTGTAATGGGCTTTTCAGGTCCAATATTAGATACGATAATTTCCATTGTAGTGGTAATAATTTCCACTTTAACGGTCATACTAAGAACAATATTAGGTAAAACCAAACGCGTCAAATATGAGAACTTTTATTCATCTTCCAAGATTTTGTATTCTTTATAATTACATTTGTAAATTTACAAAATTCTTAAAATTGTTTTCCCATCTTAAAGGACGGTAGAATTATTTTCCTTATAAATCACAACCTGTATGTTCGTTGCTGAAGACCTGTGATCACATAGGTCTATTTAATGTGGAAATTTCAATTACAGTAGCTACCGGCCAGTTCGTGAAACAGCGGAAACGAACATTTCTATTAAAGGAAATGGTTTACTTCCGAATATGGGTCTGGTGAAAGGGGGCAATATTCAGCCCTCACCCTCAGCTCTGTAAACTAAACAATAATAGTGATTAGGGTATCTTTGTAATTAATTATATGTATCATAGCCTTAACTAAAGATGAACTCATGTTTCTCATTTCAAAAATGACTTTTTTCAATTAAAATGTGCGTTTTATAGAATTTAAATCCCACAAGCGGTTTCCTTCAGGGCTGCCTGATGTATCATACCCTTACCTAAAGATGAACTGATGTTTCTTATATCAAAGTTGACTTTATTTCGTTTAAATTGTGTATTTTATAGAATTTAAATGCCTCAAGAGGTTTCCTTCAGGGCTGCCTGATGTATCATAGTCTTACCTAGAGCTAAAGTTATGTTTCTCATTTCAAAGTTGACCATATTTCGTTTAAATTGTATATTTTATAGAATTTAAATGCCTCAAGCGGTTTCCTTCAAGGCTGCCTGATGTATCATAGTCTTAACTAAAAATGAAGTTATGTTTCTCATTTCAAAGTTGACCTTATTTCGTTTAAATTGTACATTTTATAGAATTGAAATGCCTCAAGTGGTTTCCTTCAACGTTGCCTGATGTATCATAGTCCTAACTAAAAATGAAGTCATGTTTCTCATTTCAAAGTTGACCTTATTTCGTTTAAACTGTATATTTTATAGAATTTATATGCCTCAAGCGGTTTCCTTCAGGGCTGCCTGATGTATTATAGTCCTAACTAAATAGGAAGTCATGTTTCTTATTTCAAAGTTGACCTTATTTCGTTTAAATTGTATATTTTATAGAATTTAAATGAGTCAAGCGGTTTCCTTCTGGGCTGCCTGATGTATCATAGTCTTAACTAATAATGAAGTCATGTTTCTCATTTCAAAGTTGACCTTATTTCGTTTAAACTGTATATTTTATAGAAATTAAATTCCTCAAGCGGTTTCCTTCAACGTTGCCTGATGTATCATAGCCTTAACTAAAGATGAAGTCATGTTTCTCATTTCAAAGTTGACCTTATTTCGTTTAAATTGTATATTTTATAGAATTAAAATGCCTCAAGCGGTTTCCTTCAGGGCTGCCTGATGCATCATAGTCCTAACTAAAAAAGAAGTCATGTTTCTCATTTCAATGTTGACCTTATTTCGTTTAAACTGTATATTTTATAGAATTTAAATGCCTCCAGCGGTCTCCTTCAGGGCTGACTGATGTATCATCGTCCTAACTAAAAATGAAGCCATGTTTCTAATTTCAAAAATGACCTTATTTCGATTAAATTGTATATTTTATAGAATTTAAATGCCTCAAGCTGTTTCCTACAACGTTGCCTGATGTAGCATAGTCTTAACTAAAAATGAAGTCATGTTTCTCATTTCAAAGTTGATCTTATTTCGTTTAAACTGTATATTTTATAGAATTTAAATTCCTCAAACGGTTTCCTTCAACGTTGCCTGATGTATCATAGCTTTAACTAAAGATGAACTCATGTTTCTCATTTCAAAGTTGACATATTTCGTTTAAACTGTATATTTTATAGAATTTAAATGCCTCAAGCTGTTTCTTTCAGGGCTGCCTGATGTATCACAGTCCTAACTAAAAATGAAGTCATGTTTCTTATTTCAAAATTGACCTTATTTCGTTTAAATTGTATATTTTATAGAATTTAAATGCCTCAAGCTGTTTTCTTCAGGGCTGGCTGATGTATCATAGTCTTAACTAAACATGAATTCGTGTTTCTCAATTCAAAGTTGACCTTATTTCGTTTAAACTGTATATTTTATAGAATTTAAATGCCTCAAGCGGTTTCCTGCAGGGCTGCCTGATGTATCATAGTCTTAACTAAAAATGAATTCATGTTTCTCATTTCAAAGTTGACCTTATTTCGTTTAAACTGTATATTTTATAGAATTTAAATGCCTCCAGCAGTTTCCTTCAGGGCTGACTGATGTATCATAGTCCTAACTAAAAATGAAGTCATGTTTCTCATTTCAAAGTTGACCTTATTTCGTTTAAGCTGTATATTTTAAGGAATTTAAATGCCTCCAGCGGTCTCCTTCAGGGCTGACTGATGTATCATAGTCCTAACTAAAAATGAAGTCATGTTTCTCATTTCAAAAATGACCTTATTTCGATTAAATTGTATCTTTTATAGAATTTAAATGCCTCTAGCTGTTTCCTTCAGCGTTGCCTGATGTATCATAGTCCTAACTAAAACTGAAGTAATGTTTCTCATTTCAAAGTTGACCTTATTTCGTTTAAGCTGTATATTTTATAAAATTTAAATATCTCAAGCGGTTTCCTTCAACGTTGCCTGATGTATCATACCGTTAACTAAAGATGAACTCATGTTTCTTGAATCAAAGTTGACCTTATTTCGTTTAAATTGTATATTTTATAGAATTTAAATGCCTCAAGCTGTTTCCTTCAGGGCTGGCTGATGTATCATAGTATTAACTAAACATGAAGTCGTGTTTCTCATTTCAAAGTTGACCTTATTTCGTTTGAAATTTATATTTTATTGAATTTAAATGCCTCAAGCGTTTTCCTTCAGGGCTGCCTGATGTATCTTAGACCAAACTAAAAATGAAGTAATATTTCTAACTTCAAAGTTGACCTTATTTCGTCTAAATTGTATATTTTATAGAATTTAAACGCCTCAAGCGGTTTTATTCAGGGCTGGCTGAAGTATCATAGTCTTAACTAAAAATGAAGTCATGTTTCTCATTTCAAAGATAACCCTATTACAATTGAACTGTATATTTTAGAGAATTTAAATGCGTCAAGCTGTTTCCTTCAACGTTGCCTGATGTATCATAGCCTTACCTAAAGATGAAGTCATGTTTCTTATCTCAAAGTTGACCTTATTTCGTTTAAATTGTATATTTTATACAATTTAAATGCCTCAGGCTGTTGCCTTCAACGATGCCTGACGTATCATAGTCCTAACTAAAAATGAAGTCGTGTTTCTCATTTCAAAGTTGACCTTATTTCGTTTAAACTGTATATTTTATAGAAATTAAATGCCTCCAACGGTTTCCTTCAGGGCTGACTGATGTATCATAGTCCTAGCTAAAAATGAAATCATGTTTCTCATTGCAAAAATGACCTTATTTCGATTAAACTGTATATTTTATAGAATTTAAATGCCTCAAGCTGTTTCTTTCAGGTCTTCCTGATGTATCATAGTCCTAACTAAAAATGAAGTCATGTTTCTCATTTCAAAGTTGACCTTATTTCGTTTAAACTGTATATTTTATAAAATTTAAATTTCTCAAGCGGTTTCCTTCAACGTTGCCTGATGTATCATACCCTTAACTAAAGATGAACTCATGTTTCTTATATCAAAGTTGACCTTATTTCGTTTAAATTGTATTTTTTATAGCATTTAAATGCCTCAAGCGGTTTTTTTCAGGGCTGCCTGATGTATCATAGTCCTAACTAAAAATGAAGTCATGTTTCTCATTTCAAAGTTGACCTTATTTCGTTTAAACTGTATATTTTATAGAATTTAAATGCCTCATTCTGTTTCCTTCAACGTTGCCTGATGTATCATAGGCCTACCTAAAAATGAAGTCATGTTTCTCATTTCAAAGTTGACCTTATTTCGTTTAAACTGTATAATTTATAGAATTTAAATTCCTCAAGCGGTTTCCTTCAACGTTGCCTGATGCATCATAGCCTTAACTAAAGATGAACTCATGTTTCTTATATCAATGTTGACCTTATTTCGTTTATATTGTATATTTTATAGAATTTAAATGCCTCAAGCGGTTTCTTTCAGGGCTGCCTGATGTATCATAGTCCTAACTAAAAATAAAGTCATGTTTCTCATTTCAAAGTTGACCTTATTCCGTTTAAACTGTATATTTTATATAATTTAAATACCTCAAGAGGTTTCTTTCAGGGCTGGCTGATGTATCATAGTCCTAACTAAAAATGAAGTCATGTTTCTCATTTCAAAGTTGACCGTATTTCGTTTAAACTGTATATTTTATAGAATTTAAATGCCTCAAGCTGTTTCTTTCAGGGCTGCCTGATGTATCATAGTCCTAACTAAAAATGAAGTCATGTTTCTCATTTCAAAGTTGACCATATTCCGTTTAAAATTTCTATTTTATAGAATTTAAATGCCTCAAACGGTTTCCTTCAGGACTGGCTGATGTATCATAGTCTTAACTAAAAATGAAGTCATGTTTCTCATTTCAAAGTTGACATTATTTCCTTTAAACTGTATATTTTATATCATTTAAATGCCTAGAGCTCTTTCCTTCAGGGCTGCCTGATGTATCATAGTCCTAACTAAAAATGAAGTCATGTTTCTCATTTCAAAGTTGACCTTATTTCGTTTAATCTGTATATTTTATAGGATAGTCCTAACTAAAAATGAAGTGATGTTTCTCATTTCAAAGTTGACATTATTTCCTTTAAACTGTATATTTTATATCATTTAAATGCCTAGAGCTCTTTCCATGAGGGCTGGCTGATGTATCATAGTCCTAACTAAAAATGAAGTCATGTTTCTCATTTCAAAGTTGACATTATTTCGTTTAAATTGTATATTTTATAGAATTTAGATGCCTCAAGCGGTTTCCTTCAGGGCTGGCTGATATATCATAGTCCTAACTAAAAATGAAGTCATGTTTCTCATTTCAAAGTTGACCTTATTTCGTTTAAATTGTATATTTTATAGAATTTAAATGCCTCAATCGGTTTCCTTTAGGGCTGCCTGATGTATCATAGTCTTAACTAAAAATGAAGTCATTTTTCTCATTTCAAAGTTGACCTTATTTCGTTTAAACTGTATATTTTATAGAATTCAAATGCCTCCAGCGGTTTCCTTCAGGGCTGACTGATGTATCATAGTCCTACCTAAAAATGAAGTCATGTTTCTCATTGCAAAAATGACCTTATTTCGATTAAATTGTATATTATATAGAATATAAATGCCTCAAGCTGTTTCCTTCAACGTTGCCTGATGTATCATAGTCCTAACTAAAAATGAAGTCATGTTTCTCATTTCGAAGTTGACCTTATTTCGTTTAAACTGTATAATTTATAGAATTTAAATTCCTCAAGCGGTTTCCTTCAACGTTGCCTGATGCATCATAGCCTTAACTAAAAATGAACTCATGTTTCTTATATCAAAGTTGACCTTATTTCGTTTAAATTGTATATTTTATAGTATTTAAATGCCTCAAGCTGTTTCTTTCAGGGCTGCCTGATGTATCATAGTCCTAACTAAAAATGAAGTCATGTTTCTCATTTCAAAGTTGACCATATTTCGATTAAACTGTATATTTTATAGAATTTAAATGCCTCAAGCTGTTTCTTTCAGGGCTGCCTGATGTATCATCGTCCTAACTAAAAATGAAGTCATGTTTCTCATTTCAAAGTTGACCTTATTCCGTTTAAAATTTCTATTTTATAGAATTTAAATGCCTCAAACGGTTTCCTTCAGGGCTGGCTGATGTATCATAGTCTTAACTAAACATGAAGTCATGTTTCTCATTTCAAAGTTGACCTTATTTCGTTTAAACTGTATATTTTATAGAATTTAAATACCTCAAGCGGTTTCCTGCAGGGCTGCCTCATGTATCATAGTCTTAACTAAAAATGAAGACATGTTTCTCATTTCAAAGTTGACCTTATTTCGTCTAAACTGTATATTTTATATAATTTAAATGCCTCAAGAGCCTTCCTTCAGGGCTGGCCGATGTATCATAGTCCTAACTAAAAATGAAGTCATGTTTCTCATTTCAAAGTTAACCCTATTACAATTGAATTGTATATTTTAGAGAATTTAAATGCCTCAAACTGTTTCCTTCAACGTTGCCAGATGTATCATACTCCTAACTAAAAATGAAGTCATGTTTCTCATTTCAAAGTGGACCTTATTTCGTTTAAACTGTATATTTTATAGAATTTAAATTCCTCAAGCGGTTTCCTTCAACGTTGCCTGATGTATCATAGCCTTAACTAAAGATGAACTCATGTTTCTTATATCAATATTGACCTTATTTCGTTTAAATTGTAAATTTTATATAATTTAAATGCCTCAAGCGGATTCCTTCATGGCTGCCTGATTTATCATAGTCTTAACTAAAAATGACGTCATGTTTCTCATTTCAAAGTTAACCCTATTACAATTGAATTGTATATTTTAGAGAATTTAAATGCCTCAAACTGTTTCCTTCAACGTTGCCAGATGTATCATACTCCTAACTAAAAATGAAGTCATGTTTCTCATTTCAAAGTTGACCTTATTTCGTTTAAACTGTATATTTTATAGAATTTAAATTCCTCAAGCGGTTTCCTTCAACGTTGCCTGACGTATCATAGTCCTATCTAAAAATGAAGTCATGTTTTTCATTTCAAAGTTGACCTTATTTCGCCTAAACTGTATATTTTATAGAATTTATATGCCTCAAGTTGTTTCTTTTAGGGCTGGCTGATGTATCATAGTCCTAACTAAAAATGAAGTCATGTTTCTCATTTCAAAGTTGACATTATTTCGTTTAAATTGTATATTTTATAGAATTTAAACGCCTCAAGCGGTTTCCTTCAGGGCTGGCTGATATATCATAGTCCTAACTAAAGATGAAGTCATGTTTCTCATTTCAAAGTTGACCTTATTTCGTTTAAATTGTATATTTTATAGAATTTAAATGCCTCAAGCGGTTTCCTTTAGGGCTGCCTGATGTATCATAGACTTACCTAAAAATGAAGTCATGTTTCTCATTTCAAAGTTGACCTTATTTTCTTTAAACTGTATATTTTATATAATTTAAATGCCTCAAGAGGTTTCCTTCAGGGCTGGCTGATGTATCATAGTCTTAACTAAAAATGAAGTCATGTTTCTCATTTCAGAGTTGACCTTATTTCGTTTAAACTGTATATTTTATAGAATTTAAATGCCTCCAGCGGTTTCCTTCAGTGCTGACTGATGTATCATAGTACTAACTAAAAATGAAGTCATGTTTCTCATTGCAAAAATGACCTTATTTCGATTAAATTGTATATTTTATAGAATTTAAATGCCTCATGCTGTTTCCTTCAACGTTGCCTGATGTATCATAGCCTTAACTAAAGATGAACTCATGTTTCTTATATCAAAGTTGACCTTATTTCGTTTATATTGTATATTTTATAGAATTTAAATGCCTCAAGCAGTTTCTTTCAGGGCTGCCTGATGTATCATAAGCCTAACTAAAATTGAAGTCATGTTTCTCATTTCAAAGTTGACCATATTTCGTTTAAACTGTATATTTTATAGAATTAAAATGCCTCAAGCTGTTTCTTTCAGGGCTGCCTGATCTATCATAGTCCTAACTAAAAATGAAGTCATGTTTCTCATTTCAAAGTTGACCTTATTCCGTTTAAAATTTGTATTTTATAGAATTTAAATGACTCAAACGGTTTCCTTCAGGGCTGCCTGATGTATCATAGACCTAACTAAAAATGAAGTAATGTTTCTTATTTCAAAGTTGACCTTATTTCGTTTACATTGTATATTTTATAGAATTTAAATGCCTCAACCGGTTTCCTACAGGGCTACCTGTTGTATCATAGTCTTAACTAAAAATGAAGTCATGTTTCTCATTTCAAAGTTGACCTTATTTCGTTTAAACTGTACATTTTATAGAATTTAAATTCCTCAAGCTGTTTCTTTCAGGGCTGCCTGATGTATCATAGTCCTAACTAAAAATGAAGGCATGTTTCTCATTTCAAAGTTGACATTATTTCGTTTAAATTGTATATTTTATAGAATTGAAATGCCTCAAGTGGTTTCCTTCAACGTCGCCTGATGTATCATAGCCTTAACTAAAGATGAACTCATTTTTCATATATCAAAGTTGACTTTATTTCGTTTAAATTGTGTGTTTTATAGAATTTAAATACCTCAAACGGTTTCCTTCACAGCTGCCTGATTTATCATAGTCTTAAGTAAAAATGAAGTTATGTTTCTCATTTCAAAGTTGACCTTAATTCGTTTAAATTGTATATTTTATAGAACTTAAATGCCAAAAGCTGTTTCGTTCAGGGCTGCCTGAGGTATCATAGTCTTAACTAAAAATGAAGTCATGTTTCTCATTTCAAAGTTGACCATATTTCGTTTAAATTGTATATTTTATAGAATTGAAATGCCTCAAGTGGTTTCCTTCAACGTTGCCAGATGTATCGTAGCCTTAACTAAAAATGAAGTCTTGTTTCTCATTTCAAAGTTGACCTTTTTTCGTTTAAACTGTATATTTTATAGAATTTGAATGCCTCAAGCGGTTTCCTTGAGGGCTTCCTGATGTATCATAGTCCTAACTAAAAATGAAGTCATGTTTTTTATTTCAAAGTTGACCTTATTCGTTTAAATTGTATATTTTATAGAATTTAAATGCATCAAGCTCTTTCCTTCAGGGCTGCCTGATGTATCATAGTCCTAACTAAAAATAAAGCCATGTTTCTTATTTCAAAGTTGACCTTATTCGTTTAAATTGTATATTTTATAGAATTTAAATGCCTCAAGCGGTTTCCTTCAGGGCTGCCTGATGTATCATAGTCCTAACTAAAAATTAAGTCATGTTTCTCATTTCAAAGTTGACCATATTTCGTTTAAATTGTATATTTTATAGAATTGAAATGCCTCAAGTGGTTTCCTTCAGGGCTGCCTGATGTATCATAGTCTTAACTAAAAATAAAGTCATGTTTCTTATTTCAAAGTTGACCTTATTCGTTTAAATTGTATATTTTATAGAATTTAAATGCCTCAAGCGGTTTCCTTCAGGGCTGCCTGATGTATCATAGTCTTAACAAAAATAACGTCATGTTTCGCATTTCAAAGTTGACCTTATTTCTTTTAAATTGTATATTTTATATAATTTAAATGCCTCAAGCGGTTTCTTTCAGGGCTGGCTGATGTATCATAGTCTTAACTAAACATGAAGTCATGTTTCTCATTCCAAGTTGACCTTATTTCGTTTAAACTGTATATTTTATAGAATTTAAATGCCTCAAGCGGTTTCCTTCAGGGGTGCCTGATGTATCATAGTCTTAACCAAAAATGATGTCATGTTTCTTATTTCAAATGTTGACCTTATTTCGTTTAAATTGTATATTTTATAGAATTTAAATGCCTCAAGCGGTTTCCTTCAACGCTGCCTGATGTATCATAGTCCTAACTAAAAATGAAGTCATGTTTCTCATTTCAAAGTTGACCTTACTTCGTTTAAATTGCATTATTTATAGAATTAAAATGCCTCAAGCGGTTTCCTTCAACGCTGCCTGATGTATCATAGTCCTAAATAAAAATGAAGTCATGTTTCTTATTTCAAGGTTGACCTTATTTCGTTTAAACTCTGTATTTTATAGAATTTAAATGCTTTAAAAGGTTTCGTTCAGGGCTGGCTGATGCATTATAGTCTTAACTAAAAATGAAGTCATGTTTCGCATTTCAAAGTTGACCTTATTTCGTTTAAACTGTATATTTTATAGAATTTAAATGCCTTAAGCGGTTTCCTTCAACGTTGCCTGATATATCATAGTTCTAACTAAAAATGAAGTCATGTTTCTCATTTCAAAATTGATCTTATTTCGTTTAAACTGTATATTTTATAGAATTTAAATGCCTAGAGCGGTTTCCTTCAGGGCTGCCTGATGTATCATAGTCCTAACTAAAAATGAAGTCATGTTTCTCATTGCAAAAATGACCTTATTTCGATTAAATTGTATATTTTATAGAATTTAAATGCCTCATGCTGTTTGCTTCAACGTTGCCTGATGTATCATAGTCCTAACTAAAAATGAAGTCATGTTTTTCATTTCAAAGTTGACCTTATTTCGTTTAAACTGTATAATTTATAGAATTTAAATTCCTCAAGCGGTTTCCTTCAACGTTGCCTGATGCATCATAGCCTTAACTAAAGATGAACTCATGTTTCTTAAATCAAAGTTGACCTTATTTCGTTTATATTGTATATTGTATAGAATTTAAATGCCTCAAGCAGTTTCTTTCATTGCTGCCTGATGTATCATAGTCCTAACTAAAATTGAAGTCATGTTTCTCATTTCAAAGTTGACCATATTTCGTTTAAACTGTATATTTTATAGAATTAAAATGCCTCAAGCTGTTTCTTTCAGGGCTGCCTGATCTATCATAGTCCTAACTAAAAATGAAGTCATGTTTCTCATTTCAAAGTTGACCTTATTCCGTTTAAAATTTCTATTTTATAGTTTTTAAATGACTCAAACGGTTTCCTTCAGGGCTGCCTGATGTATCATAGACCTAACTAAAAATGAAGTAATGTTTCTTATTTCAAAGTTGACCTTATTTCGTTTACAATGTATATTTTATAGAATTTAAATGCCTCAAGCGGTTTCCTTCGGGGCTGGCTGATGTATCATAGTCTTAACTAAACACGAAGTCATGTTTCTCATTTGAAAGTTGACCTTATTTCGTTTAAACTGTATATTTTATAGAATATCAATGCCTCAACCGGTTTCCTTCAGGGCTACCTGTTGTATCATAGTCTTAACTAAAAATGAAGTCATGTTTCTCATTTCAAAGTTGACCTTATTTCGTTTAAACTGTACATTTTATAGAATTTAAATGCCTCAAGCTGTTTCTTTCAGGGCTGCCTGATGTATCACAGTCCTAACTAAAAATGAAGGCTTGTTTCTCATTTCAAAGTTGACCTTTTTTCGTTTAAACTCTATATTTTATAGAATTTAAATGCCTCAAGCGGTTTCCTTGAGGGCTTCCTGATGTATCATAGTCCTAACTAAAAATGAAGTCATGTTTTTTATTTCAAAGTTGACCTTATTCGTTTATATTGTATATTTTATAGAATTTAAATGCCTCAAGCTCTTTCCTTCAGGGCTGCCTGATGTATCATAGTCCTAACTAAAAATTAAGTCATGTTTCTCATTTCAAAGTTGACCATATTTCGTTTAAATTGTATATTTTATAGAATTGAAATGCCTCAAGTGGTTTCCTTCAACGTTGCCAGATGTATCATAGTCTTAACTAAAAATATAATCATGTTTCTCATTTCAAAGTTAACCATATTTCGTTTAAATTGTATATTTTATAGAAGTGAAATGCCTCAAGTAATTTCCTTCAACGCTGCCTGATGTATCATAGTCCTATCTAAAAATGAAGTCATGTTTCTCATTTCAAAGTTGACCTTATTTCGTTTAAATTTTATATTATATAGAATTTAAATACCTCAAGTGGTTTCCTTCAGGGCTGCCTGATGTATCATAGTCCTAACTAAAAATAAAGTCATGTTTCTTATTTCAAAGTTGGCCTTACTTCGTATAAATTGTATATTTTATAGAATTTAAATGCCTCAAGCTGTTTTCTTTCAGGGCTGCCTGATGTATCATAGTCTTAACAAAAATAACGTCATGTTCCTCATTTCAAAGTTGACCTTATTTCTTTTAAATTGTATATTTTATATAATTTAAATGCCTCAAGCGGTTTCTTTCAGGGCTGGCTGATGTATCATAGTCTTAACTAAACATGAAGTCATGTTTCTCATTCCAAGTTGACCTTATTTCGTTTAAACTGTATATTTTACAGAATTTATATGCCTCAAGCGGTTTTCTTCAGGGGTGCCTGATGTATCATAGTCTTAACTAAAAATGATGTCATGTTTCTTATTTCAAATGTTGACCTTATTTCGATTAAACTGTATATTTTATAGATTTAAATGCCTCAAGCCGTTTCCTTCAACGTTGCCTGATATATCATAGTTCTAACTAAAAATGAAGTCATGTTTCTCATTTCAAAATTGAACTTATTTCGTTTAAACTGTATATTTTATAGAATTTAAATGCCTCAAGCGGTTTCCTTCAATGCTGCCTGATGTATCATAGTACTAACTAAAAATGAAGTCATGTTTCGCATTTCAAAGTTGACCTTACTTTGTTTAAACTGTATATTTTATAGAATTTAAATGCCTAGAGCGGTTTCCTTCAGGGCTGCCTGATGTATCATAGTCCTAACTAAAAATGAAGTCATGTTTCTCATTGCAAAAATGACCTTATTTCGATTAAATTGTATATTTTATAGAATTTAAATGCCTCATGCTGTTTCCTTCAACGTTGCCTGATGTATCATAGTCCTAACTAAAAATGAAGTCATGTTTCTCATTTCAAAGTTGACCTTATTTCGTTTAAACTGTATAATTTATAGAATTTAAATTCCTCAAGCTTTTTCCTTCAACGTTGCCTGATGCATCATAGCCTTAACTAAAGATGAACTCATGTTTCTTATATCAAAGTTGACCTTATTTCGTTTATATTGTATATTTTATAGAATTTAAATGCCTCAAGCAGTTTCTTTCAGGGCTGCCTGATTTATCATAGTCCTAACTAAAATTGAAGTCATGTTTCTCATTTCAAAGTTGACCATATTTCGTTTAAACTGTATATTTTATAGAATTAAAATGCCTCAAGCTGTTTCTTTCAGGGCTGCCTGATCTATCATAGTCCTAACTAAAAATGAAGTCCTGTTTCTCATTTCAAAGTTGACCTTATTCCGTTTAAAATTTCTATTTTATAGTTTTTAAATGACTCAAACGGTTTCCTTCAGGGCTGCCTGATGTATCATAGACCTAACTAAAAATGAAGTAATGTTTCTTATTTCAAAGTTGACCTTATTTCGTTTACATTGTATATTTTATAGAATTTAAATGCCTCAAGCGGTTTCCTTCAGGGCTGGCTGATGTATCATAGTCTTAACTAAACACGAAGTCATGTTTCTCATTTGAAAGTTGACCTTATTTCGTTTAAACTGTATATTTTATAGAATATCAATTCCTCAACCGGTTTCCTTCAGGGCTACCTGTTGTATCATAGTCTTAACTAAAAATGAAGTCATGTTTCTCATTTCAAAGTTGACCTTATTTCGTTTAAACTGTACATTTTATAGAATTTAAATGCCTCAAGCTGTTTCTTTCAGGGCTGCCTGATGTATCATAGTCCTAACTAAAAATGAAGGCTTGTTTCTCATTTCAAAGTTGACCTTTTTTTCGTTTAAACTCTATATTTTATAGAATTTAAATGCCTCAAGCGGTTTCCTTGAGGGCTTTCTGATGTATCATAGTCCTAACTAAAAATGAAGTCATGTTTTTTATTTCAAAGTTGACCTTATTCGTTTATATTGTATATTTTATAGAATTTAAATGCATCAAGCTCTTTCCTTCAGGGCTGCCTGATGTATCATAGTCCTAACTAAAAATTAAGTCATGTTTCTCATTTCAAAGTTGACCATATTTCGTTTAAATTGTATATTTTATAGAATTGAAATGCCTCAAGTGGTTTCCTTCAACGTTGCCAGATGTATCATAGTCCTAACTAAAAATATAATCACCTTTCTCATTTCAAAGTTAACCATATTTCGTTTAAATTGTATATTTTATAGAAGTGAAATGCCTCAAGTAATTTCCTTCAACGCTGCCTGATGTATCATAGTCCTAACTAAAAATGAAGTCATGTTTCTCATTTCAAAGTTGACCTTATTTCGTTTAAATTTTATATTATATAGAATTTAAATACCTCAAGTGGTTTCCTTCAGGGCTGCCTGATGTATCATAGTCCTAACTAAAAATAAAGTCATGTTTCTTATTTCAAAGTTGACCTTACTTCGTATAAATTGTATATTTTATAGAATTTAAATGCCTCAAGCTGTTTTCTTTCAGGGCTGCCTGATGTATCATTGTCTTAACAAAAATAACGTCATGTTTCTCATTTCAAAGTTGACCTTATTTCTTTTAAATTGTATATTTTATATAATTTAAATGCCTCAAGCGGTTTCTTTCAGGGCTGGCTGATGTATCATAGTCTTAACTAAACATGAAGTCATGTTTCTCATTCCAAGTTGACCTTATTTCGTTTAAACTGTATATTATATAGAATTTAAATGCCTCAAGCGGTTTTCTTCAGGGGTGCCTGATGTATCATAGTCTTAACTAAAAATGATGTCATGTTTCTTATTTCAAATGTTGACCTTATTTCGATTAAACTGTATATTTTATAGATTTAAATGCCTCAAGCGGTTTCCTTCAACGCTGCCTGATGTATCATAGTCCTAACTAAAAATGAAGTCATGTTTCTTATTTCAAGGTTGACCTTATTTCGTTTAAATTGTATATTTTATAGAATTTAAATGCCTCAAGCGGTTTCCTTCAACGCTGCCTGATGTATCATAGTCCTAACTAAAAATGAAGTCATGTTTCTCATTTCAAAGTTGACCTTACTTCGTTTAAATTGCATTATTTATAGAATTTAAATGCCTCAAGCGGTTTCCTTCAACGCTGCCTGATGTATCATAGTCCTAAATAAAAATGAAGTCATGTTTCTTATTTCAACGTTGACCTTATTTCGTTTAAACTCTGTATTTTATAGAATTTAAATGCTTTAAGAGGTTTCGTTCAGGGCTGGCTGATGCATCATAGTCTTAACTAAAAATGTAGTCATGTTTCGCATTTCAACGTTGACCTTATTTCGTTTAAACTGTATATTTTATAGAATTTAAATGCCTTAAGCGGTTTCCTTCAACGTTGCCTGATATATCATAGTTCTAACTAAAAATGAAGTCATGTTTCTCATTTCAAAATTGAACTTATTTCGTTTAAACTGTATATTTTATAGAATTTAAATGCCTCAAGCGGTTTCCTTCAATGCTGCCTGATGTATCATAGTCCTAACTAAAAATGAAGTCATGTTTCGCATTTCAAAGTTGACCTTACTTTGTTTAAACTGTATATTTTATAGAATTTAAATGCCTAGAGCGGTTTCCTTCAGGGCTGCCTGATGTATCATAGTCCTAACTAAAAATGAAGTCATCTTTCTCATTTCAAAAACGACCCTATTTCGATTAATTTGTATATTTTATAGAATTTAAATGCCTCATACTGTTTCCTTCAACGTTGAATAATGTATCATAGTCCTAACTAAAAATGAAGTAATGTTTCTCATTTTAAAGTTGACCTTATTTCGTTTAAACTGTATATTTTTTAGAATTTAAATGCATCAAGCGGTTTCCTTCAACGTTGCCTGATATATGATAGTCCTAACTAAAAATTATGTCATGTTTCTTATTTCAAATGTTGACCTTATTTCGATTAAACTGTATATTTTATAGAATTTAAAAGCCTCAAGCGGTTTCCTTCAACGCTGTCTGATGTATCATAGTCCTAACTAAAAATGAAGTCATGTTTCTCATTTCAAAGTTGACCTTATTTCGTTTAAATTGTATATTTTATAGAATTTAAATGCCTCAAGCGGTTTCCTTCAGCGCTGCCTGATGTATCATAGTCCTACCTAAAAATGAAGTCATGTTTCTCAATTCAAAGTTGACCTTACTTCGTTTAAATAGAATATTTTATAGAATTTAAATGCCACAAGCGGTTTCCTTCAGGGCTGCCTGATGTATCATAGTCCTAACTAAAAATTAAGTCATGTTTCTCATTTCAAAGTTGACCATATTTCGTTTAAATTGTATATTTTATAGAATTGAAATGCCTCAAGTGGTTTCCTACAGGGCTACCTGTTGTATCATAGTCTTAACTAAAAATGAAGTCATGTTTCTCATTTCAAAGTTGACCTTATTTCGTTTAAACTGTACATTTTATAGAATTTAAATTCCTCAAGCTGTTTCTTTCAGGGCTGCCTGATGTATCATAGTCCTAACTAAAAATGAAGGCATGTTTCTCATTTCAAAGTTGACATTATTTCGTTTAAATTGTATATTTTATAGAATTGAAATGCCTCAAGTGGTTTCCTTCAACGTCGCCTGATGTATCATAGCCTTAACTAAAGATGAACTCATTTTTCATATATCAAAGTTGACTTTATTTCGTTTAAATTGTGTGTTTTATAGAATTTAAATACCTCAAACGGTTTCCTTCACAGCTGCCTGATTTATCATAGTCTTAAGTAAAAATGAAGTTATGTTTCTCATTTCAAAGTTGACCTTAATTCGTTTAAATTGTATATTTTATAGAACTTAAATGCCAAAAGCTGTTTCGTTCAGGGCTGCCTGAGGTATCATAGTCTTAACTAAAAATGAAGTCATGTTTCTCATTTCAAAGTTGACCATATTTCGTTTAAATTGTATATTTTATAGAATTGAAATGCCTCAAGTGGTTTCCTTCAACGTTGCCAGATGTATCATAGCCTTAACTAAAAATGAAGTCTTGTTTCTCATTTCAAAGTTGACCTTTTTTCGTTTAAACTGTATATTTTATAGAATTTGAATGCCTCAAGCGGTTTCCTTGAGGGCTTCCTGATGTATCATAGTCCTAACTAAAAATGAAGTCATGTTTTTTATTTCAAAGTTGACCTTATTCGTTTAAATTGTATATTTTTTAGAATTTAAATGCATCAAGCTCTTTCCTTCAGGGCTGCCTGATGTATCATAGTCCTAACTAAAAATAAAGTCATGTTTCTTATTTCAAAGTTGACCTTATTCGTTTAAATTGTATATTTTATAGAATTTAAATGCCTCAAGCGGTTTCCTTCAGGGCTGCCTGATGTATCATAGTCCTAACTAAAAATTAAGTCATGTTTCTCATTTCAAAGTTGACCATATTTCGTTTAAATTGTATATTTTATAGAATTGAAATGCCTCAAGTGGTTTCCTTCAGGGCTGCCTGATGTATCATAGTCTTAACTAAAAATAAAGTCATGTTTCTTATTTCAAAGTTGACCTTATTCGTTTAAATTGTATATTTTATAGAATTTAAATGCCTCAAGCGGTTTCCTTCAGGGCTGCCTGATGTATCATAGTCCTAACTAAAAATTAAGTCATGTTTCTCATTTCAAAGTTGACCATATTTCGTTTAAATTGTATATTTTATAGAATTGAAATGCCTCAAGTGGTTTCCTTCAACGTTGCCAGATGTATCATAGTCCTAACTAAAAATATAATCATGTTTCTCATTTCAAAGTTAACCATATTTCGTTTAAATTGTATATTTTATAGAAGTGAAATGCCTCAAGTAATTTCCTTCAACGCTGCCTGATGTATCATAGTCCTAACTAAAAATGAAGTCATGTTTCTCATTTCAAAGTTGACCTTATTTCGTTTAAATTTTATATTATATAGAATTTAAATACCTCAAGTGGTTTCCTTCAGGGCTGCCTGATGTATCATAGTCCTAACTAAAAATAAAGTCATGTTTCTTATTTCAAAGTTGACCTTACTTCGTATAAATTGTATATTTTATAGAATTTAAATGCCTCAAGCTGTTTTCTTTCAGGGCTGCCTGATGTATCATAGTCTTAACAAAAATAACGTCATGTTTCTCATTTCAAAGTTGACCTTATTTCTTTTAAATTGTATATTTTATATAATTTAAATGCCTCAAGCGGTTTCTTTCAGGGCTGGCTGATGTATCATAGTCTTAACTAAACATGAAGTCATGTTTCTCATTCCAAGTTGACCTTATTTCGATTAAACTGTATATTTTATAGAATTTAAATGCCTCAAGCGGTTTCCTTCAGGGGTGCCTGATGTATCATAGTCTTAACCAAAAATGATGTCATGTTTCTTATTTCAAATGTCGACCTTATTTCGTTTAAATTGTATATTTTATAGAATTTAAATGCCTCAAGCGGTTTCCTTCACCGCTGCCTGATGTATCATAGTCCTAACTAAAAATGAAGTCATGTTTCTCATTTCAAAGTTGACCTTACTTCGTTTAAATTGCATTATTTATAGAATTAAAATGCCTCAAGCGGTTTCCTTCTACGCTGCCTGATGTATCATAGTCCTAAATAAAAATGAAGTCATGTTTCTTATTTCAAGGTTGACCTTATTTCGTTTAAACTCTGTATTTTATAGAATTTAAATGCTTTAAAAGGTTTCGTTCAGGGCTGGCTGATGCATTATAGTCTTAACTAAAAATGAAGTCATGTTTCGCATTTCAAAGTTGACCTTATTTCGTTTAAACTGTATATTTTATAGAATTTAAATGCCTTAAGCGGTTTCCTTCAACGTTGCCTGATATATCATAGTTCTAACTAAAAATGAAGTCATGTTTCTCATTTCAAAATTGAACTTATTTCGTTTAAACTGTATATTTTATAGAATTTAAATGCCTAGAGCGGTTTCCTTCAGGGCTGCCTGATGTATCATAGTCCTAACTAAAAATGAAGTCATGTTTCTCATTGCAAAAATGACCTTATTTCGATTAAATTGTATATTTTATAGAATTTAAATGCCTCATGCTGTTTGCTTCAACGTTGCCTGATGTATCATAGTCCTAACTAAAAATGAAGTCATGTTTTTCATTTCAAAGTTGACCTTATTTCGTTTAAACTGTATAATTTATAGAATTTAAATTCCTCAAGCGGTTTCCTTCAACGTTGCCTGATGCATCATAGCCTTAACTAAAGATGAACTCATGTTTCTTATATCAAAGTTGACCTTATTTCGTTTATATTGTATATTTTATAGAATTTAAATGCCTCAAGCAGTTTCTTTCATTGCTGCCTGATGTATCATAGTCCTAACTAAAATTGAAGTCATGTTTCTCATTTCAAAGTTGACCATATTTCGTTTAAACTGTATATTTTATAGAATTAAAATGCCTCAAGCTGTTTCTTTCAGGGCTGCCTGATCTATCATAGTCCTAACTAAAAATGAAGTCATGTTTCTCATTTCAAAGTTGACCTTATTCCGTTTAAAATTTCTATTTTATAGTTTTTAAATGACTCAAACGGTTTCCTTCAGGGCTGCCTGATGTATCATAGACCTAACTAAAAATGAAGTAATGTTTCTTATTTCAAAGTTGACCTTATTTCGTTTACATTGTATATTTTATAGAATTTAAATGCCTCAAGCGGTTTCCTTCAGGGCTGGCTGATGTATCATAGTCTTAACTAAACACGAAGTCATGTTTCTCATTTGAAAGTTGACCTTATTTCGTTTAAACTGTATATTTTATAGAATATCAATGCCTCAACCGGTTTCCTTCAGGGCTACCTGTTGTATCATAGTCTTAACTAAAAATGAAGTCATGTTTCTCATTTCAAAGTTGACCTTATTTCGTTTAAACTGTACATTTTATAGAATTTAAATGCCTCAAGCTGTTTCTTTCAGGGCTGCCTGATGTATCATAGTCCTAACTAAAAATGAAGGCTTGTTTCTCATTTCAAAGTTGACCTTTTTTCGTTTAAACTCTATATTTTATAGAATTTAAATGCCTCAAGCGGTTTCCTTGAGGGCTTCCTGATGTATCATAGTCCTAACTAAAAATGAAGTCATGTTTTTTATTTCAAAGTTGACCTTATTCGTTTATATTGTATATTTTATAGAATTTAAATGCCTCAAGCTCTTTCCTTCAGGGCTGCCTGATGTATCATAGTCCTAACTAAAAATTAAGTCATGTTTCTCATTTCAAAGTTGACCATATTTCGTTTAAATTGTATATTTTATAGAATTGAAATGCCTCAAGTGGTTTCCTTCAACGTTGCCAGATGTATCATAGTCTTAACTAAAAATATAATCATGTTTCTCATTTCAAAGTTAACCATATTTCGTTTAAATTGTATATTTTATAGAAGTGAAATGCCTCAAGTAATTTCCTTCAACAATGCCTGATGTATCATAGTCCTATCTAAAAATGAAGTCATGTTTCTCATTTCAAAGTTGACCTTATTTCGTTTAAATTTTATATTATATAGAATTTAAATACCTCAAGTGGTTTCCTTCAGGGCTGCCTGATGTATCATAGTCCTAACTAAAAATAAAGTCATGTTTCTTATTTCAAAGTTGGCCTTACTTCGTATAAATTGTATATTTTATAGAATTTAAATGCCTCAAGCTGTTTTCTTTCAGGGCTGCCTGATGTATCATAGTCTTAACAAAAATAACGTCATGTTCCTCATTTCAAAGTTGACCTTATTTCTTTTAAATTGTATATTTTATATAATTTAAATGCCTCAAGCGGTTTCTTTCAGGGCTGGCTGATGTATCATAGTCTTAACTAAACATGAAGTCATGTTTCTCATTCCAAGTTGACCTTATTTCGTTTAAACTGTATATTTTACAGAATTTAAATGCCTCAAGCGGTTTTCTTCAGGGGTGCCTGATGTATCATAGTCTTAACTAAAAATGATGTCATGTTTCTTATTTCAAATGTTGACCTTATTTCGATTAAACTGTATATTTTATAGATTTAAATGCCTCAAGCCGTTTCCTTCAACGTTGCCTGATATATCATAGTTCTAACTAAAAATGAAGTCATGTTTCTCATTTCAAAATTGAACTTATTTCGTTTAAACTGTATATTTTATAGAATTTAAATGCCTCAAGCGGTTTCCTTCAATGCTGCCTGATGTATCATAGTACTAACTAAAAATGAAGTCATGTTTCGCATTTCAAAGTTGACCTTACTTTGTTTAAACTGTATATTTTATAGAATTTAAATGCCTAGAGCGGTTTCCTTCAGGGCTGCCTGATGTATCATAGTCCTAACTAAAAATGAAGTCATGTTTCTCATTGCAAAAATGACCTTATTTCGATTAAATTGTATATTTTATAGAATTTAAATGCCTCATGCTGTTTCCTTCAACGTTGCCTAATGTATCATAGTCCTAACTAAAAATGAAGTCATGTTTCTCATTTCAAAGTTGACCTTATTTCGTTTAAACTGTATAATTTATAGAATTTAAATTCCTCAAGCTTTTTCCTTCAACGTTGCCTGATGCATCATAGCCTTAACTAAAGATGAACTCATGTTTCTTATATCAAAGTTGACCTTATTTCGTTTATATTGTATATTTTATAGAATTTAAATGCCTCAAGCAGTTTCTTTCAGGGCTGCCTGATTTATCATAGTCCTAACTAAAATTGAAGTCATGTTTCTCATTTCAAAGTTGACCATATTTCGTTTAAACTGTATATTTTATAGAATTAAAATGCCTCAAGCTGTTTCTTTCAGGGCGGCCTGATCTATCATAGTCCTAACTAAAAATGAAGTCCTGTTTCTCATTTCAAAGTTGACCTTATTCCGTTTAAAATTTCTATTTTATAGTTTTTAAATGACTCAAACGGTTTCCTTCAGGGCTGCCTGATGTATCATAGACCTAACTAAAAATGAAGTAATGTTTCTTATTTCAAAGTTGACCTTATTTCGTTTACATTGTATATTTTATAGAATTTAAATGCCTCAAGCGGTTTCCTTCAGGGCTGGCTGATGTATCATAGTCTTAACTAAACACGAAGTCATGTTTCTCATTTGAAAGTTGACCTTATTTCGTTTAAACTGTATATTTTATAGAATATCAATTCCTCAACCGGTTTCCTTCAGGGCTACCTGATGTATCATAGTCTTAACTAAACATGAAGTCATGTTTCTCCTTCCAAGTTGACCTTATTTCGTTTAAACTGTATATTATATAGAATTTAAATGCCTCAAGCGGTTTTCTTCAGGGGTGCCTGATGTATCATAGTCTTAACTAAAAATGATGTCATGTTTCTTATTTCAAATGTTGACCTTATTTCGATTAAACTGTATATTTTATAGATTTAAATGCCTCAAGCGGTTTCCTTCAACGCTGCCTGATGTATCATAGTCCTAACTAAAAATGAAGTCATGTTTCTTATTTCAAGGTTGACCTTATTTCGTTTAAATTGTATATTTTATAGAATTTAAATGCCTCAAGCGGTTTCCTTCAACGCTGCCTGATGTATCATAGTCCTAAATAAAAATGAAGTCATGTTTCTTATTTCAACGTTGACCTTATTTCGTTTAAACTCTGTATTTTATAGAATTTAAATGCTTTAAGAGGTTTCGTTCAGGGCTGGCTGATGCATCATAGTCTTAACTAAAAATGTAGTCATGTTTCGCATTTCAACGTTGACCTTATTTCGTTTAAACTGTATATTTTATAGAATTTAAATGCCTTAAGCGGTTTCCTTCAACGTTGCCTGATATATCATAGTTCTAACTAAAAATGAAGTCATGTTTCTCATTTCAAAATTGAACTTATTTCGTTTAAACTGTATATTTTATAGAATTTAAATGCCTCAAGTGGTTTCCTTCAATGCTGCCTGATGTATCATAGTACTAACTAAAAATGAAGTCATGTTTCGCATTTCAAAGTTGACCTTACTTTGTTTAAACTGTATATTTTATAGAATTTAAATGCCTAGAGCGGTTTCCTTCAGGGCTGCCTGATGTATCATAGTCCTAACTAAAAATGAAGTCATGTTTCTCATTTCAAAAACGACCATATTTCGATTAATTTGTATATTTTATAGAATTTAAATGCCTCAAACTGTTTCCTTCAACGTTGAATAATGTATCATAGTCCTAACTAAAAATGAAGTCATGTTTCTCATTTCAAAGTTGACCTTATTTCGTTTAAACTGTATAATTTATAGAATTTAAATTCCTCAAGCTTTTTCCTTCAACGTTGCCTGATGCATCATAGCCTTAACTAAAGATGAACTCATGTTTCTTATATCAAAGTTGACCTTATTTCGTTTATATTGTATATTTTATAGAATTTAAATGCCTCAAGCAGTTTCTTTCAGGGCTGCCTGATTTATCATAGTCCTAACTAAAATTGAAGTCATGTTTCTCATTTCAAAGTTGACCATATTTCGTTTAAACTGTATATTTTATAGAATTAAAATGCCTCAAGCTGTTTCTTTCAGGGCTGCCTGATCTATCATAGTCCTAACTAAAAATGAAGTCCTGTTTCTCATTTCAAAGTTGACCTTATTCCGTTTAAAATTTCTATTTTATAGTTTTTAAATGACTCAAACGGTTTCCTTCAGGGCTGCCTGATGTATCATAGACCTAACTAAAAATGAAGTAATGTTTCTTATTTCAAAGTTGACCTTATTTCGTTTACATTGTATATTTTATAGAATTTAAATGCCTCAAGCGGTTTCCTTCAGGGCTGGCTGATGTATCATAGTCTTAACTAAACACGAAGTCATGTTTCTCATTTGAAAGTTGACCTTATTTCGTTTAAACTGTATATTTTATAGAATATCAATTCCTCAACCGGTTTCCTTCAGGGCTACCTGTTGTATCATAGTCTTAACTAAAAATGAAGTCATGTTTCTCATTTCAAAGTTGACCTTATTTCGTTTAAACTGTACATTTTATAGAATTTAAATGCCTCAAGCTGTTTCTTTCAGGGCTGCCTGATGTATCATAGTCCTAACTAAAAATGAAGGCTTGTTTCTCATTTCAAAGTTGACCTTTTTTTCGTTTAAACTCTATATTTTATAGAATTTAAATGCCTCAAGCTGTTTCCTTGAGGGCTTCCTGATGTATCATAGTCCTAACTAAAAATGAAGTCATGTTTTTTATTTCAAAGTTGACCTTATTCGTTTATATTGTATATTTTATAGAATTTAAATGCATCAAGCTCTTTCCTTCAGGGCTGCCTGATGTATCATAGTCCTAACTAAAAATTAAGTCATGTTTCTCATTTCAAAGTTGACCATATTTCGTTTAAATTGTATATTTTATAGAATTGAAATGCCTCAAGTGGTTTCCTTCAACGTTGCCAGATGTATCATAGTCCTAACTAAAAATATAATCATCTTTCTCATTTCAAAGTTAACCATATTTCGTTTAAATTGTATATTTTATAGAAGTGAAATGCCTCAAGTAATTTCCTTCAACGCTGCCTGATGTATCATAGTCCTAACTAAAAATGAAGTCATGTTTCTCATTTCAAAGTTGACCTTATTTCGTTTAAATTTTATATTATATAGAATTTAAATACCTCAAGTGGTTTCCTTCAGGGCTGCCTGATGTATCATAGTCCTAACTAAAAATAAAGTCTTGTTTCTTATTTCAAAGTTGACCTTACTTCGTATAAATTGTATATTTTATAGAATTTAAATGCCTCAAGCTGTTTTCTTTCAGGGCTGCCTGATGTATCATTGTCTTAACAAAAATAACGTCATGTTTCTCATTTCAAAGTTGACCTTATTTCTTTTAAATTGTATATTTTATATAATTTAAATGCCTCAAGCGGTTTCTTTCAGGGCTGGCTGATGTATCATAGTCTTAACTAAACATGAAGTCATGTTTCTCCTTCCAAGTTGACCTTATTTCGTTTAAACTGTATATTATATAGAATTTAAATGCCTCAAGCGGTTTTCTTCAGGGGTGCCTGATGTATCATAGTCTTAACTAAAAATGATGTCATGTTTCTTATTTCAAATGTTGACCTTATTTCGATTAAACTGTATATTTTATAGATTTAAATGCCTCAAGCGGTTTCCTTCAACGCTGCCTGATGTATCATAGTCCTAACTAAAAATGAAGTCATGTTTCTTATTTCAAGGTTGACCTTATTTCGTTTAAATTGTATATTTTATAGAATTTAAATGCCTCAAGCGGTTTCCTTCAACGCTGCCTGATGTATCATAGTCCTAACTAAAAATGAAGTCATGTTTCTCATTTCAAAGTTGACCTTACTTCGTTTAAATTGCATTATTTATAGAATTTAAATGCCTCAAGCGGTTTCCTTCAACGCTGCCTGATGTATCATAGTCCTAAATAAAAATGAAGTCATGTTTCTTATTTCAACGTTGACCTTATTTCGTTTAAACTCTGTATTTTATAGAATTTAAATGCTTTAAGAGGTTTCGTTCAGGGCTGGCTGATGCATCATAGTCTTAACTAAAAATGTAGTCATGTTTCGCATTTCAACGTTGACCTTATTTCGTTTAAACTGTATATTTTATAGAATTTAAATGCCTTAAGCGGTTTCCTTCAACGTTGCCTGATATATCATAGTTCTAACTAAAAATGAAGTCATGTTTCTCATTTCAAAATTGAACTTATTTCGTTTAAACTGTATATTTTATAGAATTTAAATGCCTCAAGCGGTTTCCTTCAATGCTGCCTGATGTATCATAGTCCTAACTAAAAATGAAGTCATGTTTCGCATTTCAAAGTTGACCTTACTTTGTTTAAACTGTATATTTTATAGAATTTAAATGCCTAGAGCGGTTTCCTTCAGGGCTGCCTGATGTATCATAGTCCTAACTAAAAATGAAGTCATCTTTCTCATTTCAAAAACGACCATATTTCGATTAATTTGTATATTTTATAGAATTTAAATGCCTCAAACTGTTTCCTTCAACGTTGAATAATGTATCATAGTCCTAACTAAAAATGAAGTAATGTTTCTCATTTTAAAGTTGACCTTATTTCGTTTAAACTGTATATTTTTTAGAATTTAAATGCATCAAGCGGTTTCCTTCAACGTTGCCTGATATATGATAGTCCTAACTAAAAATTATGTCATGTTTCTTATTTCAAATGTTGACCTTATTTCGATTAAACTGTATATTTTATAGAATTTAAAAGCCTCAAGCGGTTTCCTTCAACGCTGTCTGATGTATCATAGTCCTAACTAAAAATGAAGTCATGTTTCTCATTTCAAAGTTGACCTTATTTCGTTTAAATTGTATATTTTATAGAATTTAAATGCCTCAAGCGGTTTCCTTCAGCGCTGCCTGATGTATCATAGTCCTACCTAAAAATGAAGTCATGTTTCTCAATTCAAAGTTGACCTTACTTCGTTTAAATAGAATATTTTATAGAATTTAAATGCCACAAGCGGTTTCCTTCAGGGCTGCCTGATGTATCATAGTCCTAACTAAAAATTAAGTCATGTTTCTCATTTCAAAGTTGACCATATTTCGTTTAAATTGTATATTTTATAGAATTGAAATGCCTCAAGTGGTTTCCTTCAACGTTGCCAGATGTATCATAGTCCTAACTAAAAATATAATCATGTTTCTCATTTCAAAGTTAACCATATTTCGTTTAAACTGTATATTTTATTGAAGTGAAATGCCTCAAGTAATTTCCTTCAACGCTGCCTGATGTATCATAGTCCTAACTAAAAATGAAGTCATGTTTCTCATTTCAAAGTTGACCTTACTTCGTATAAATTGTATATTTTATAGAATTTAAATGCCTCAAGCTGTTTTCTTTCAGGGCTGCCTGATGTATCATAGTCTTAACAAAAATAACGTCATGTTTCTCATTTCAAAGTTGACCTTATTTCTTTTAAATTGTATATTTTATATAATTTACATGCTGCCTGATGTATCATAGTCCTAACTAAAAATGAAGTCATGTTTCTCATTTCAAAGTTGACCTTACTTCGTTTAAATTGTATATTTTTTAGAATTTAAATGCCTCAAGCGGTTTCCTTCAGGGGTTCCTGATGTATCACAGTCCTAACTAAAAATGAAGTCATGTTTCTCACTTCAAAGTTGACCTTATATCGTTTAAACTGTATATTTTATAGAATTTAAATGCCTCAAGCGGTTTCCTTCAACGTTGCCTGATATATCATAGTCCTAACTAAAAATGAAGTCATGTTTCTCATTTCAAAGTTGAACTTATTTCGTTTAAACTGTATATTTTATAGAATTTAAATGCCTCAAGCGGTTTCATTCAGTGCTGCCTGATGTATCATAGTCTTAACTAAAAATGAAGTCATGTTTCTTATTTCAAAGTTGACCTTATTTCGTTTAAATTGTATATTTTATAGAATTTAAATGCCTCAAGCGGTTTCCTTCAACGCTGCCTGACATATCATAGTCCTAACTAAAAATCAAGTCATGTTTCTCATTTCAAAATTGACCTTACCTCGTTTAAATTGTATATTTTATAGAACTGAAATGCCTCAAGCGGTTTCCTTCAGGGCTGGCTGATATATCATAGTCTTAACTAAAAATGAAGTCATGTTTCTCATTTCAAAGTTGACCTTATTTCGTTTAAATTGTATATTTTATAGAATTTAAATGCCTCAAGCGGTTTCTTTCAGGGCTGCCTTATGTATCATAGTCCTAACTAAAAATGAAGTCATGTTTCTCATTTCAAAGTTGACCATATTTCGTTTAAACTGTATATTTTATAGAATTTAAATGCCTCAAGCGGTTTCTTTCAGGGCTGCCTGATGTATCATAGTCCTAACTAAAAATGAAGTCATGTTTCTCATTTCAAAGTTGACCTTATTCCGTTTAAAATTTCTATTTTATAGAATTTACATGCCTCAAACGGTTTCCTTCAGGGCTGCCTGATGTATCATAGTCCTAACTAAAAATGAAGTAATGTTTCTTATTTCAAAGTTGACCTTATTTCGTTTAAACTGTATATTTTATAGAATTAAATGCCTTAAGAGATTTCCTTCAAGGCTGGCTGATGTATCATAGTCTTAACTAAAAATAAAGTCATGTTTCTCATTTCAAAGTTGACCTTATTTCGTTTAAACTGTATATTTTATAGAATTTAAATGCCTCAAGTGGTTTCCTTCAACGTTGCCTGATATATCATAGTCCTAACTAAAAATGAAGTCATGTTTCTCATTTCAAAGTTGACCTTATTTCGTTTAAACTGTATATTTTATAGAATTTAAATGCCTCAAGTGGTTTCCTTCAGGACTGCCTGATGTATCATAGTCCTAACTAAAAATGAAGCCATGTTTCTCATTTCAAAGTTGACCTTATTTCGTTTAAACTGTATATTATATAGAATTTAAATGTCTCAAGCGGTTTCCTTTAACGTTGCCTGATATATCATAGTCCTAACTAAAAATGAAGTCATGTTTCTCATTTCAAAGTTGACCTTATTTCGTTTAAATTGTATATTTTATAGAATTTAAATGCCTCAAGCGGTTTCGTTCAACGCTGCCTGATGTATCATAGTCCTAACTAAAAATGAAGTCATGTTTCTCATTTCAAAGTTGACCTTACTTCGTTTAAATTGTATATTTTTTAGAATTTAAATGCCTCAAGCGGTTTCCTTCAGGGCTTCCTGATGTATCATAGTCCTAACTAAAAATGAAGTCATGTTTCTCACTTCAAAGTTGACCTTATATCGTTTAAACTGTATATTTTATAGAATTTAAATGCCTCAAGCGGTTTCCTTCAACGTTGCCTGATATATCATAGTCCTAACTAAAAATGAAGTCATGTTTCTCATTTCAAAGTTGAACTTATTTCGTTTAAACTGTATATTTTATAGAATTTAAATGCCTCAAGCGGTTTCCTTCAGGGCTGCCTGATGTATCATAGTCTTAACTAAAAATGAAGTAATGTTTCTTATTTCAAAGTTGACCTTATTTCGTTTAAACTGTATATTTTATAGAATTTAAATGCCTCAAGCGGTTTCCTTCAACGCTGCCTGACGTATCATAGTCCTAACTAAAAATCAAGTCATGTTTCTCATTTCAAAGTTGACCTTACCTCGTTTAAATTGTATATTTTATAGAATTGAAATGCCTCAAGCGGTTTCTTTCAGGGCTGGCTGATGTATCATAGTCTTAACTAAAAATGAAGTCATGTTTCTCTTTTCAAAGTTGACCTTATTTCGTTTAAATTGTATATTTTATAGAATTTAAATGCCTCAAGCGGTTTCTTTCAGGGCTGCCTGATGTATCATAGTCCTAACTAAAAATGAAGTCATGTTTCTCATTTCAAAGTTGACCATATTTCGTTTAAACTGTATATTTTATAGAATTTAAATGCCTCAAGCGGTTTCTTTCAGGGCTGCCTGATGTATCATAGTCCTAACTAAAAATGAAGTCATGTTTCTCATTTCAAAGTTGACCTTATTCCGTTTAAAATTTCTATTTTATAGAATTTACATGCCTCAAACGGTTTCCTTCAGGGCTGCCTGATGTATCATAGACCTAACTAAAAATGAAGTAATGTTTCTTATTTCAAAGTTGACCTTATTTCGTTTAAACTGTATATTTTATAGAATTTAAATGCCTTAAGAGATTTCCTTCAAGGCTGGCTGATGTATCATAGTCTTAACTAAAAATAAAGTCATGTTTCTCATTTCAAAGTTGACCTTATTTCGTTTAAACTGTATATTTTATAGAATTTAAATGCCTCAAGCTGTATCCTTCAACGTTGCCAGATATATCATATTCCTAGCTAAAAATGAAATCATGTTTCTCATTTCAAAGTTGAACTTATTTCGTTTAAACTGTATATTTTATAGAATTTAAATGCCCCAAGCGGTTTCCTTCAACGTTGCCTGATGTATCATAGTCCTAACTAAAAATGAAGTCATGTTTCTCATTTCAAAGTTGACCTTATTTCGCTTAAATTGTATATTTTATAGAATTTAAATTCCTCAAGCGGTTTCCTTCAGGGCTGCCTGATGTATCATAGTCTTAACTATAAAGGAAGTCATGTTTCTCATTTCAGAGTTGACCTTATTTCGTTTTAATTGTATATTTTATAGAATTTAAATGCCTCAAGCTGTTTCCTTCAACGTTGCCTGATGTATCATAGTCCTAACTAAAAATGAAGTAATGTTTCTCATTTCAAAGTTGACCATATTTCTTTTAAATTGTATATTTTATAGAATTTAAATTCCTCAAGCGGTTTCCTTCAGGGCTGCCTGATGTATCATAGTCCAAACTAAAAATGAAGTCATGTTTCTCATTTCAAAGTTGACCTTATTTCGTTTAAATTGTATATTTTATAGAATTGAAATGCCTCAAGCGGTTTCCTTCAGGGCTGCCTGATGTATCATAGTCCTAACTAAAAATGAAGTCATGTTTCTCATTTCAAAGTTGACCGTATTTCGTTTAAATTGTATATTTTATAGAATTGAAATGCCTCAAGCGGTTTCCTTCAGGGCTGCCTGAAGTATCATAGTCCTAACTAAAAATGAAGTCATGTTTCTCTTTTCAAAGTTGACCGTATTTCGTTTAAATTGTATATTTTATAGAATTTAAATGCCTCAAGCTGCTTCCTTCAGGGTTTTCTTCACGTTGACTGATACGTGTGTCTAATAGGGGTTTGCATTTCATACCTTATAAAATCACTTATTTTAAAAATTTTTGAATCTACACTTACAAAATTTTAAATTTATTATAAACTGTCTTCAAGAATAGAGTAATTGATTTGCTTTGACGTAAACCTTTATGTTTTAAAAGTGATGTAAAATTATAGCACATACTTAATACGATGCTAGTGTGTTTACAGTATAAAAAAGGGGAAACTAAAACAAATTTACGGAAACACAAAACTCCAATTCAGCTAAATAAAACTTGAATTTAGTTTTTACAGATATGTTACCTACACTTCTATTTACAGAGTTGTGTTCTATTTCAGTAATAGAAGATTTTCTGGAGGATTAAATTAATTTTCGTAGCTATAAAAGCTTAGACCTTGGATCTATATTTTACAAATATTAATTTTGAACGTTACGTAAACCCAACATCCCTTTTCTGCAATCATGAAGTATTATTCACTTATTATGCACAAATAAAACGTGCGAGTGTCTGTGAGCATACGTGTTTCTGTGCGCATTTGAGCATGTTTGTGCATGAAACACACGCACTGGAAATGTAATCTAATTGAATGAATGTATGTCAACATTATTTAAAAAGGAATGAATATAATCATATAGCCTGTGCCATAAATTAATTCCCAATAATAATGTAGATTAGCTATAATTATTAATGTATAGATACCTATATTTAATATTAATAATTTAATTAATAACAATTAATATAAATTTTTATCTTTAACATATCACGATATAATATAATAAAATTATCATGTTGTTTTGGTTATATAATTTTATTATTGTTTTTCCTAGACATTTAATTTATTTATACGACTATTTAAGTTATTGTTATTTTAATTTAGTTAAATTGTTTTAGTAATGTGTTTAATATAATGTAATACATTTTATTATTGTAAAAAATGATTATTTTAGTTAAACAAAATATTTTATAATTTTCTTTTATCAACGTCTAAAAGTAACTATTTTATTTTTAAATAAAATATTTCCAATTTGTATTAGTATAATGTAATAGATTATGTATATATTTATATGTATATATATATATGTGTGTGTGTGTGTGTGTGTGTGTGTGTGTGTGTGTGCGTGCGTGTGTGTGCGCGTGTGTGTGTGTGGGTGGGTGGGTTGTTTGGGTGTGCGTGTGGGTGTGTTTGTGTAGCAACGGACGGGCGCAACGACTCAACGCCCACAACCTTTCGCGGAACGCCGTCGCCAGCCCTCGCATCCATTGCTAGGTAAAAATTTTGAAACGAGCGGTCCGGCCAGCGGCCAGAACCATGTGCAATGCTCGCCAAAATCTGCCAGAGAACCAGTTACTGGACTTTATTTAAAAACCTAACTCGCTGAGATTTAACCCTTTAGGTATCCGTTCCCGGGGAATGAGTTCATTTGAAGACATATTGCGACTAACTGACCAATTTGGTTTAGGATTGTGTAAGAAATTTGTTTAAATAAATATAATCACTGTTTTGTCGCAAGTTAGTAAAATACTTCGGTTTTTATTCATTTTAAAATTAAGTTACGTTACAGCACAGTTTGTAAACATTTTTATATCTTTAAAACTCTACTTAATCATCTAACATTCTTTAATCTTTTGAATATAATTATATAAACTTGTTGTATAACTTCTTCAGTAAACAAATAATTTTTGTATCTACTTCTTTTATTCTTACTTCTTTTTCCAAAATTTAGGATGGTTTACAGTTACTTTAAGATCAATATTTACCATTTCTAGGCTAATTATTTAATTTCTCAAAATTGATTTTAAAATTGTTTTTTCAACTAAAAACTTCTAGGTTAATCGCAAAAATTCCTTCAAATTTCTCTATTAAATTTTAATTTGTTTTCCAAACTTCATTTTAATTTATTTATTTAGTCAATCCTTTCATTTGACTTTTCAATTATAAAAGACAACAAACATTTACCAAACAAAATTATTTTCCTTCATTATAAGCATTGTAACTTCTTTTGTAAACAAACAAGTTTTATATCACCTTGTATTACCATTATTCTATTTTAAAATCAAATTTAATCTTTCCTTTGTTAATATTTAAAATTTAAACTTTATTATTTAACGGTTTCTTCAAATTAAAACTTTCAATTTACTTGGAAAAAATTCTACTTTACTTTTCTGTACAAGATTTTACTTTGTTTTCTAAGACTTCATTACAATTTTACTTATTTTCACAACCCTTTCATTTGACTTTGGTGTCTTAAACCAACTATAAAAAAACAACAAACATTTACAAAACAAAATTCTTTTCTAACAAACATTTTGAAATATTTTATATCTTCGCTTAAATTTAACAACTTTTAATTTTAAAACCTCGTGAAAACAATTTAAGTTTCTCAGTCTTTATCTGTAACATAGCTTATTCTATTTCTTGAAATTTATTTACACTTTGGTGAAAGGAAACGGGAAGTTGGATACAATGAGGTAGGGCTAATGTAAAATATCAATACCTATAAGTATTACAAGACTTGATGCACAATTTCCTAGTTCATAGTGGTGAATCTCACTGCTACTTATATCATTTCGCACTACCAATGTCGTGTACTACCACTCCACGCATTAAACGTCCTGCCTTGTTGATACCCTCCTCAAATGAAGCCCTTCCCCAAACCCTTGATCAAATTCCTACCCGCAGCCTTTGCAAAATCTCTGGCGCCACCAAACCCCCTCCTCTGACTGACTATCTTGTTCATGACCATGCCAGATGTAAGATAGGGGTAGTCAGCTGCATGGCCTTCCCCCTCCACTACCTGCCAAACTCCCCTCTTGTGGATCCCAAGTCCCTTGCCATGTCTGGAAGTTATACTGAGGAAAGGTGAAAATTATTACATAGCGTTGGCAGGAAAGCTTTCCTGAAATAGCGTTACTATCAACCGGGTAAACAGAGTTTTTAAACAGCAACAATCCCTTATCAGTATGACAAACAAAGTCAAGTTGTGTCATTGTTATTGCGTATTAAATTAGAATCGAGATTATAATTAGTATATGTACGATGTACAGAAAAAAGGATAGCAAAATGTATGTAACGAAATGTGTACAGTAAAGTGTGAACTATCATGTAATATAAAACTTTATTGCTTGCTTGTAGGATCTTCCTTCAGTGGTAAAACTCACATCGAAATTCCTGGGAAAAGAACTGTCCAGCGAAGATATCACAATCCTCAGTGAACACCTAAGCTTTGACAGCATGAAGAATAATCCTGCAGTCAACTATGAACATGTGATTGAAATGAACCGGAAATATAAATTTACTGAAGCGGAAGGGAGGTTCCACAGGAGTGGACAGGTCGGGGTGTGGAAAGCTCTCATGGGAGAAGACTGGATAAGTAAATTTGACAACTGGACACGAGAAAATCTTCGAGGAAGTGACTTATCTTTATAAAAACATTATTCACTCGTATAAAATATAACACGCAAAACTAATACAAAATTATATGAATATCCCACTCTCCATCCTTTTGCTTTTATCTTTGTTGTGTCTTATAAATGTAATGCTTTGTCATGACATATATACCCTTACAATTTGAATATACTATTATTTTTCTTTGTATTATCTTGTCAGAGTTTTATTCACTCATATACCTTTAGTCTAATAAGATATATGAGCAGTAGGCCTACACCTAGTGTGATCGATATAATTTCGTCATCTCCTTAAGGACGCATTCAGTATAACTAGTATTGTTATAAATGATAATAGGAATGTGACCAGAACAAGACGGATATTATGATATGACATAGGAAAACAAATATGAGTGTTAGTAGAACCAGGGTAGTGACATTGAATCTCTGTTATAGAACAGGTCCGATATTTTCGTGTGACATAGAAAAGAAATGTGTAAATAAGTAATATTAGGATAATAATATAAAATCTCTGTTACAGAACAGACTAGATATTATATGACATAGGAAAGGAATATAATTATTAGTAGAAATAAGATAGTGACATAAAATTGTTGTTACGTAACAGGACGGACATTACAATATGATACAGGAAAAAATATGAATGTTAGTAGAACCAGGGTAGTGACACAAAATTTCTGTTACAGAACAGGACGGACATTGTATTATATGACAGAGGAAAAAAATATGAATGTTAGTATAATCAGCGTAGTGACTAACATCCCAGTTACAGAACCAGTAAGTTATTATAATATGATATAGGAAAGGAATATGAATATACATAGAATACTATAGTAGTGAAATAAAATCTCCCTTACATACCAGGTCTTATTTTATAGTGTGAAATAATATGACATAGGAAAGGAATGTGAAGGAATGTGATAAATACAATTATAGTAGTGACATAGAATCTCTGTTATAAAATAGGTCGAATATTACAGTATAAAGTTCAGGGCTATGTTTCTACAAATTCAAACATTGTGTGTAATCGTATAAATATTTCTATTATTCACCCCTTCCTTTTATTACAAAGGGTAAGCAAAGGTAAATAGAATCTGCCAGGACTAATGAAGGACTAGGAGTAATGGGAAGTATTCCCTGGGGAGGGTAAAGTAACTCTCAGGAGAGGTGTTTGTACGTTACTTACTATATATTGCCAATGGGTCAGAGTAATGTCAGTGGTGTTAAAGTAACCCTGGCAGTGTAATTATCAAACAGGCTTTGAAGAGATCCAGTAGGTCAAAGATCCCACACGTCATGCTTTGGCTTTACTTCTGAAACCAGGATATTTCTTCTTGCCATTTCTATATTTATAGTATAAAGTTTCTAGTACATAAAATATGTTGAAGGATAGTTTCATTTTAGTGCTATTTGTTTTTTTTAAGTCACAATGCCTTTGTATTGTGAGAGTGTGTACAAATAATATGTACACACACAAACATACACACACACACACACACACACACAAACGCAAACACACCATATATATATAAACGTAACATATTTATACTCTCAGCAAAGATGAGAAACAAATACAGCCCCAGTGGATCCCCTCACACTGCGGCATCGACGGCAATGAAAAAGCAGATACAATCGCCAAACAAGCAGCGGAAATGGGCCCAGTCTTCTTACCACAGTACTCTCTAAAGAAATGCCTGAGTGCTGTGAAAACATCAGTCAGAAGAAAATGGATCCAACGTTGGAGAGAAGATACCAAAGGTAGACACCTCTATGACATTCAAAAAGAACCAAATGATTTGGAAATGTATCAAGGGGTTCCCAGATTTACAGCCGTCTTTGCAGCACGAGCAAGAATCGGACACATTGTGACTGAGATTTATCTCTTCAGATTTAATCTGAGTGAATCTCCACTCTGCCCTAACTGTAGAAACGAGGAGGAGACTCTAGACCATATCCTCCTTCGATGCTCCTCACCAATTCCCCCAAGAGCAGCTCTGCTGTCTGCGCTGGGAAGAGTTTAATGTTTACATTGACGAACATTAAAACAATATTGATCGATAAAAAGTTTTGGACCTTGGCTGCAGCAACTTATTATGGACATCGGACCATCGGAGTCACATGACCCTGGACGTCCGCAGCAAGAAGTAAGTAATATATATATATATATATATATATATATATATATATATATATATATATATATATATATATATAGGTGCAAAATATTAGTTGTACTAAGAATCATATTTTTTCGCGTTGACACTAAAAAGGTAGGTTATTTTACTTTCCAGAGAAATACTCTTGTATTGCATACAGTAATACGTTTTAAAATAAAATGTTGCTTTACCTTCCGAAAGTCGGAATTTCGAAAAAACCAATAATATTGTTGATAAATGTATATATACTAATAAATGATAACCTAATGCAAGAAAAACAGTGTATCTTATATTACTCGTACACCAAACAAATTACACTGTTTATGAGTTAACCATACACATAATAGTACTTTCTACGAGTATATTGAGCCCTATAAGATACTCGCACATTAAGAGTCATTAAAACAAGAAAGATAAATATTTTCTATTAAAATTGAAAGCTTTCTCGGACATTTAAATATTCAGGTACATGAAATGCATCAGTAACATTAGAGAAATAAAAATTCAAAGTACTGTTTTTTTAATATTATACTTTTACTAGTAATTTTGTTTTAAATCAAACACTCTTTAAATTATCACGTGTTACTATTACTCATAACGGTTGCTAGTAATTGGTTTAGTAACAGTTCTTAAGAGTATTTACACTCAAGCAGACTAATTGCCATGACAAGCCTCTCGTGTCGCTCTGTAAACACCACGGTCATACGAGTCTCGGCTTCACTTCCTGACCTAGAACAGAGCCCGGTTGCTTTCTCGCGCTTTTACTTTCTAGAGAAAGTGAGTGAAAGCGAAGTGCTATACACAGACTGGGATGCTGCGTGCGTCACAGTCAGTCATCGTTTGAGTCAGGGAACATCTGCACCAAGTGAGTACCGTTAGCTTAGAAAGCCGAATGGAATATCGATTAGCATCCAAGCTTAGACCTATTGTTTTGTACTGTTTCAATTTTTGATACATAATTCTATTTTAACAGCATTTCAGTGTTTTTGTTTTAAAGCTTTTTCATATCAACTCATTTTTTAATAAGAGAGTAAATCGTATTCTTAATTTTTGTTTAAAAAACTAACTCGTTTTTAAAGAGACACGTTGAAAAATACTTTTTTAAGTAGATACATTAAACAAATACTTTTTAAACACGTTTTTTAAACTAAACTCATCTGTTCAAATGGGTTCATTTCCGTGTGCGGTTAATGAAACAAAACAAGTTAAATTGTACCTTGTTTATTAAATACAATCATATAGGTCTGCTTCTAAGAAAAATTTAGACAGGAGTTCTCTATTTTTTTCACAGACTGTACTCCTTAATGAAAAATTTTGCGTATCCCTTTGTTGTGTTTTTAAAAATGAAAAACCCTTTTTACATCAAAAACACAATAAACTTGGAAATATATTTGAAAGCATTAGAAAACGTTAGTGAGAAGAATGAGCTTGCTTCTTTTTACATAGTTCCTCAGTGTTCAGCTCAAATTTTGTTAAGTACAACCTTAAATGATCCTCAACATTAAACTTGTTTCTGTGCTTACTTTTTAGATATGTTAAGCTAGAAAACCCCACTTCACATAGGTATGTAAGAGGGAACCCAATAAGAATCTTTACAGCAGTGTTTGAATGTTCTTGGTATTCATTTCCATCACCTATCCAAGACGCTAATAACGTTGCAATGAAATATTGTTTTAACGTCGATCACATCGTAGCACGAAACATAAAGAAATAAAAATGGTTTAATTTGTCATTACCTGCCCCGCGTACCCCTTGAATATGTTAGCATAACCCCACAGTTTGGAAGTCCCTGGTCTAAGATAATCTATTTTTGATGACGGAAAGAAAAAAGTAAAACATTATCAGTTATAAATATAATCGTGTACCGTCTTTTAACAAATTTATATTTCACGTAGTTAGATTTGTTATGTTTATTCTTATACATATATTTTATTTTACTTATAATAACAAATGTCCCCATATTTGTTGATGTTATAAATAGTAATACACCTTAATTTAGGGCATTCGCTTTTTTGGGCTGTTTGACCATTTCAGTCTGGAACATGTTATTCACAATAATATGACGTTATAGGCCTAGGTTTTAATTTCTAGAGAAAGAAAAGTTTTAAAATACGGATTTAAACATTGTGACTGTTTATATTTTTTTTAAATTATTTGTAGCGAACACCTACTATCTGATATTACATATTATGCCATAAATGTTTTAATATTCTAGGAACATCTCACATCTTTCTCGGTTTGGCTTGATTGTCGGGCTATAATATTTTATAATGTAAACATAAAGTAAATAATATTATTTAGTAAAACAGCTATAGGTTTGGGCTGTATAAATATATATATATATTATAACCTAATTTCCCTTGGGCTTTATCTATGTTATTTCAAATTTGTGAATTTAATTGTTGCTGATTAATAAATTGTTTTAAAGGGTTGGGTGCCAGTTTACCTATTGTTCAACTGAAAATTCTAATTAAACATTATTCTTATATTGTATAATGTAAATTATACTTCTTATCACTATGACCTACCTTTATTTTTATAATTTTGATTCACTTCTTTTTTATAAAATGGCAACCAAATTACTTAATTAGAGTAGGCCTTACAAGAAATACAAAAATTTTTAGTTATAACAATGTCTTTAATAGTCCAGAAAATTATTAATTACTGTTGCCAGTTAAATACAAAGTAAAAACGTTAAATTTACATTTAGTTACACAATTATTTAAGACTATGTTGTCGAACCAAAATCTTATAAGGTAAACAACCTGTTATTTATTTTCATTCACTATATTTATTATTATGTAAATTTGTCCAGCTAATAAAATTGTATAACTTTTGGGGCGTGTTTAGGTTCTTGCCTTATGAAATTACTTTTTCCTTTAATTTTAGAGTTATAGGTTTTTCTTTCTTTTTATGTCTTTACTTATGTTTTATGTTACTTGTATATTAGAAATATTTGTTTTTATTGACCAGAAATTTAGTTGTTTAATTAGTTTTTAATCAAAGTTTTTACTCAAGTTCAGTGACGTTCTTTAACTTTTTTGTGTTTGTGCGTGTGTTCCGTTAATCCTTGGCATTAGTTCGACGATTTTTGTAGCACTTAATACACAATTGGTATCTGGTACTCTGACTCAAGGATACCTTTATTACACTGTGATTATAAATTTAATAATTTAACTAAACACCAACTTCTTAACACAACATTTATCGATATTTAAATTACTTATTTTTTTACAACAATTTCTAATACCACACACTTTTCTTTAGGCAACATCCACACACGTCCATCTACTTTTTTGGTCAGAAAAAGACTACCCCTCTTTTTCTGCACTTGAATCTGTTTACTGCGTATTTCCCCTTCTCGTTCATTTTCTACCCAATGAAAAACATCGATCTTGGCTTCCACCAATCAAATTTGAAATTTGTACGTTATCTTTTCTTTTATACTATCCGTTATTTTTGAAAGTTTGCAGTAAAACTGTTCTATAAATTATTATTTTTTTTAAAGTGTACGTGACACATCCGTCGTTCTCTCCCGTCCCTTTCAACTTTCTAAATCCTAACAAAAAAAACTCTACCCTAGTTCTCTAACGGTTTTACAAATTGTTTATTTCCTTAACTACTTTTTTTATTTCAAACTTTTTTTTTGTTTAATGTATTTCTTTGTCGGCTTCTACTAAGTCAACTTTTGCAAGTATTACTTACTGTTAATGTTTAGTTTTTATTATTATTATTTTTTTATATTAATATTTATAAATGTAACATCATAATATATATATATATATATATATATATATATATATATATATATGTGTATACCACTTATGCGGTATAGGTTAAACAGTTTAAAGTTACTTTGCGAGAAACAGAGAGAGAAAGAGAGAGAGAGGATGGATACCTCGCATATTCGTACTACCAGAGTGGTTTAAAGTAAGACCCTCTCGGACACCTTTGTTAATCTGAAGACTCTGAAAATACGTGTTTAGGACTGTGGTTTAAGTTTTTTTTAATAATGTATACCCAAGCAACCTGCCTTTGAACCATTAGGTAGACTTAAATTTTCATAAACGCTTTCTGGAATCTCTCCTGGACAAGTTAACAAGGCGTCTGAGAAGCTTAATAAACGCTAACAAAAGAGAGAAGCCATACAACGACTTCAAAACAAAAAAAAACAGAACTTATTTTAAAAAATAACCCAAATATATAATTTTTACTTATTAATACAAAAAAGTAAACCGTTTATTTAGTGAAAATTGATAGTGAAGATATATTTAATGACTTAATTTCTCGATATATAGTGAAGTTATGAGATTCTCCCCTGAGGACTATTGAATACCTTGACTATGGTAAATGAACTGAATCGTATTTTCAGTGTATTTATTTAGGCTTATTTCATTCGAGTTATAAAAATGTATATATCAATCATCGAAAATCGCCGATTTTTATTAGAAAAAATCATTCATTAGTATCCGATGGTTCTCGTTTTAAGCCGCTTTCAAAGCAGTATTACTACAAATAAATTTGGTGGTTGTTTATTTGGCTTCTTAATTAACTTATAGTTCATAATCCATATTTAAAATAAAGAAAAACATTTTCACTACAAAACGTTTTTTATTTAAAATAGCAAATTATTTCCTCCAAATCAAATGGATTGGCATGGAACTACATGGTTTCCTCTTTCATTTGCAAGCAAAATCTTTCGAATCGGTTAAATTCTTCCAAAGTTATCGTGGGAAAAACATAAAAGACATACGGATAGGCTACAGAAACTCCTCTTTTTTGAAGCCGGTTAAAAATAAAGAGCTCAATTAAATTTTGAACAGTTATAAAAACAATTAAACGTTTTAAACTAGTTTTTCCGTAATTCTGTTTTTTAACAAAAGTAGTCTACATCTATCTCGACAACAATAAGATTTTTACCTGGAAAAACACCATTTGTTACAAACAGACGTACAGAAAATGCGGATATAGTTGAGTGTAAAGTTCGGGTTATTTCTTTGTGGAGACGCGATGGGAATCACTGATTAACAGTTTTACTCTTGTATTGAAAGTTTTATTTATTTTATTTATTCAAAGGAGTTTTATTTATTTACTCAACCAATATATGTTTTTATACATACAGATATATGAACACAGAATGTGAAGAGTTGGTATGAATAATATATATAATTTTATTACGTCTTTAATATTTTTGTAGTAATCCAATTTCCGTAGGCCGACATAAGCGCTGATAGAGGGAGTGTAAAAAAATTAACATATACCTTTGTTATTCATACTGAACCAGTCAATAGAATCTTAATACTGATAATGTTAGTTTGCGAAAACTTTACAGCAATGGACATATACCTTTGTTAATAATACTCAACTAGGCAATAGGGTCTTGACAATAATGATAATGTTAGTTGACGAAAACTTTACAGCAGTGGACATATACCTTTGTTAATAATACTCAACTAGGGCAATAGGGTCTTGACAATAATGATAATGTTAGTTGACGAAAACTTTTCAGCAGTGGACATATATCTTTGTTAATAATACTCAACTAGGCAATAGGGTCTTGACAATAATGATAATGTTAGTTGACGAAAACTTTACAGCAGTGGACATATAACTTTGTTAATAATACTCAACTAGGCAATAGGGTCTTGACAATAATGATAATGTTAGTTGACGAAAACTTTACAGCAGTGGACATATAACTTTGTTAATAATACTCAACTAGGCAATAGGGTCTTGACAATAATGATAATGTTAGTTGACGAAAACTTTACAGCAGTGGACATATAACTTTGTTAATAATACTCAACTAGGCAATAGGGTCTTGACAATAATGATAATGTTAGTTGACGAAAACTTTACAGCAGTGGACATATAACTTTGTTAATAATACTCAACTAGGCAATAGGGTCTTGACAATAATGATAATGTTAGTTGACGAAAACTTTACAGCAGTGGACATATAACTTTGTTAGTAATACTCAACTAGGCAATAGGGTCTTGACAATAATGATAATGTTAGTTGACGAAAACATTACAGCAGTGAACATTTACCTTTGTTAATAATACTCAAATAGGCAATAGGGTCTTGACAATAATGATAATGTTAGTTGACGAAAACTTTACAGCAGTGGACATATACCTTTGTTAATAATACTCAACTAGGCAATAGGGTCTTGATAATAATGATAATATTAGTTGACGAAAAACTTTACAGCAGTGGACATATACCTTTGTTAATAATACTCAACTAGGCAATAGGGTCTTGATAATAATGATAATATTAGTTGACGAAAAACTTTACAGCAGTGGACATATACCTTTGTTAATAATACTCAACTAGGCAATAGGGTCTAGACAATAATGATAATGTTAGTTGGCGAAACCTTTACAGCAGTGGACATATACCTTAGTTAATAATACTCAACTAGGCAACAGGGTCTTGATAATAATGATAATGTTAGTTGACGAAAACTTTACAGCAGTGGGCATATACCTTTGTTAATAATACTCAACTAGGCAATAGGGTCTTGACAATAATGATAATGTTAGTTGACGAAAACTTTACAGCAGTGGACATATACTTTTGTTAATAATACTCAACTAGGCAATAGGGTCTTGACAATAATGATAATGTTAGTTTGCGAAAACTTTACAGCAGTGGACATATACCTTTGTTAATAATACTCAACTAGGCGATAGGGTCTTGACAATAATGATAATGTTAGTTGACGAAAACTTTACAGCAGTGGACATATACCTTTGTTAATAATACTCAAATAGGCAATAGGGTCTTGACAATAATGATAATGTTAGTTGACGAAAACGTTACAGCAGTGGACATATACCTTTGTTAATAATACTCAACTAGGCAATAGGGTCTTGACAATAATGATAATGTTAGTTGACGATACCTTTACAGCAGCGGACATATACCTTTGTTAATAATACTCAACTAGGCAATAGGGTCTTGACAATAATGATAATGTTAGTTGGCGAAACCTTTACAGCAGTGGACATATACCTTTGTTAATAATACTCAACTAGGCAACAGGATCTTGATAATAATGATAATGTTAGTTGACGAAAAACTTTACAGCAGTGGACATATACCTTTGTTAATAATACTCAACTAGTCAATAGGGTCTTGACAATAATGATAATGTTAGTTGACGAAAACTTTACAGCAGTGGGCATATACCTTTGTTAATAATACTCAACTAGGCAATAGGGTCTTGACAATAATGATAATGTTAGTTAACGAAAACTTTACAGCAGTGGACATATACCTTTGTTAATAATACTCAACTAGTCAATAGGGTCTTGACAATAATGATAATGTTAGTTGACGAAAACTTTACAGCAGTGGGCATATACCTTTGTTAATAATACTCAACTAGGCAATAGGGTCTTGACAATAATGATAATGTTAGTTGACGAAAACTTTACAGCAGTGGACATATACCTTTGTTAATAATACTCAACTAGGCAATAGGGTCTTGACAATAATGATAATGTTAGTTGGCGAAAACTTTACAGCAGTGGACATATACCTTTGTTAATAATACTCAACTAGGCGATAGGGTCTTGACAATAATGATAATGTTAGTTGACGAAAACTTTACAGCAGTGGACATATACCTTTGTTAATAATACTCAAATAGGCAATAGGGTCTTGACAATAATGATAATGTTAGTTGACGAAAACGTTACAGCAGCGGACATATACCTTTGTTAATAATACTCAACTAGGCAATAGGGTCTGGACAATAATGATAATGTTAGTTGGCGAAACCTTTACAGCAGTGGACATATACCTTTGTTAATAATACTCAACTAGGCAACAGGGTCTTGATAATAATGATAATGTTAGTTGACGAAAAACTTTACAGCAGTGGACATATACCTTTGTTAATAATACTCAACTAGTCAATAGGGTCTTGACAATAATGATAATGTTAGTTGACGAAAACTTTACAGCAGTGGGCATATACCTTTGTTAATAATACTCAACTAGGCAATAGGGTCTTGACAATAATGATAATGTTA
>JBAIZL010000004.1:266618763-266651263 GCA_036971475.1 Prosapia bicincta | reverse complement strand
ATAAATTGGCAAAATCTTGGAATGAAGTTTCTGAAAAATCTGTGAAAAATTGCTTTAGAAAAGGTGGTTTTTTTGTTGAAGAAAATCAAGAGCAAGCTACATCTGAGGAAGACTCTGAAGAGAACTTGAAGCCTTTCAATTGGTCCTTAAAAGAATATACTGAGTGGATGGAAGTTGACGATAGTATTGAAACAGCAGCGGAAATGACTGAAGACGATATTTGTGAGGTAGTTGCTTCAACATCAAAAGTTACTGAAGAAGAAGAAGGCACCGATGATGACAAAAATGATAAATGTGTACAGCAAAGATCTAAGCAGGAAGTTCACCAAGCTCTTGAGATTCTAAGGCAGTTTGTTCAACAAAAAGCAGAAAATTTCAACAAACATTATGAATATGAACAATTTATAAACAATATTTTACGAGAAGACTACAGACAGTCACATATAGAGGAATTCTTCGAGAAAATGTAAATGTAAATTTGAAGCGTAAATAAGTTTGAAGTGTTTTATAATGAAGTTTTATGTGTTATAATGTTTTGATCTAGTGTTTGACGTAGTTCTATATATTTTTTTTCAATTATGCTAGATTCAGTGTTTTAAAAAAAATCTACAGTAGAATAAAATAAACTGACATGAAATATGCCCACTAATTTTAACAAGTAGAAAACTAAATTACAGAAATTCTACGACTGTATATAAAACTGTCCGGAATAGCTACAAAATTTGGTGAGTACAGTTTAATTATAGTGTTACAGAATTAGAATTACTTAATGTAATGATAGGCTTACATATCATTCAGAACAAACAGTTGTGGCAATAATACCGTGAGTTCAATGCAGTGCGGCTGTAGGCTACATCGTGATTAAGCGTTCGGTTATTGTTATCAAATATGCTTCTGACAAATATGATCACAATAAGCGGCGCCGACTGATATATATATATATATATATATATATATATATATATATATATATATATATATATATATATATATATATAAAACAGTATAAATTTAGTAACTATTTTGGATAAACAATATGAAATGAACAAAAATATTAGTTTTACTTATGAAATGGAAAACATTAATAAAATCAATTTTCTAGATATAACAATAACAATACATCATGATGAATTCGAGTATAGTATGTATCGTAAACTGACATTAACACACCAACACCTAGTAATTCTAGTCATCCATATAATCTATATAAAATACCTATAATTAATAAAAATAAAATTGGAGAGAAAAAGATTATAGTTCAAATAGAGAATAGCGATAGAGAATGGTTATAAAAAAAAACTGTAGATAAACTTATCATAATATTTAAAAAAAAAACATAATAACTTAATTTCCAAAAATAATGATAAAACAATATTGACATCATTTACATTTAATGGTAATGGAATAGAAAATATCACAAAACTGTTTAGAGGTACAAACGTTAAGTTTGCATATAAAACTAATAATAAATTAATAAATATAATGAATAGTGATAATCAAATTATTATTATGCATGTAAAAAACGATGTATGTAAATTAGAATGTGATTATTGTAATAAAGTTTATATTGGGCAAACTAAGAAAAAACTTAAAGATTGCAGACCATTTCAATGCTTACGAAAAACTAGACATATATAATTCGAATTTTACTCATCACCGTATCAATAATAATCATATATTTCCTAATATAGATAATATGATACTTATAAAATAAATTAACAAAGGCTTAAGAATGAATATTAATGAGACTTTAGACATATTTAAATATAATATTAATAACAAATTGATGATACTTGAGCAGATACAAATAAAATCAAAATTTGACAATGTATGTTAAGGCAGCAAATTAATACATTCGACAATACTGTAAAAGATTTGGCAACATTGTTTGTTGGATCTAGCTAACATTTGTATGCTTGATTTTTTTTACTATTCCTGATGATGTTGGTACTGTTTGCCAACAAAAAACTTTGGATTGCATAGTTCAATAAACTATTGTGTTTGCATTTCTCTTTAATTTTTTCATATATATATATATATATATATATATATATATATATATATATATATATATATATATATATATATACTAATTATTTAAGCGTATCTGATATGTTTGGAAATAATTGCTCTGTGTATGTCAGATATTAATCTGATTCCTGGAATTAACAACTGGATGGATTTAAAATATGTTTAATTTACATTGCTTTAAATTAACCGTTCACTGTTCCCAAATTGGATCGAATAATTTGTATTATAAAAGTCACAACTTCCATTACCAGTGATTCACAAAATGTTTGGCTAGTAAAAGATAACGAATGACCGCGACACAACTAAAATTGACTACAATAAATCCAAATGTGACATGGTGAAGTAGCCTCATTTTAAGGGGTGTCTGGGTCCTCCCATAGACATTTTTTAAAAAGTTTACTGCTCAAATGCCTTGTTTTAAGCCTAAACAATAAAATATTTAAATTATTTCAATCTTTTCAACAAGAGTTTTAAAGCAATAATGAATCGTTTATAAGTTATAATAAATATTCTATCTTGATTAGGAAAACATAAACATTACATTTTAAACCTTTAAAAGGCCTCATTTTACAGTAAGTTTTCGGTAACATCGCAGTAATAATAGTTGAGGAATAGCTCAGTGACCGATGAGGAAGAACCTTCCCGCTTGTATACACGAGGGGTCTCTCTCCCTCAAAGCGTTCCCTCCTGCACTTCTGGTATCTTTACTCACAAAGCATTATCGTTTCGGTTTTTATTATTTTTTATTCTGGACCTCCTATGGAGACGCTTTGGCCTACCCTCTGACCTCACTCCATTAAATTTTTGTTTTTTTATTAGGAAAAAGCCATTTCTCAAAACATGAAACATTTTGATGACGTGAAAAATAATTTAAAAAATATTACACAAGTGATCTTACCTCATATGCCTCTTGAGTAAAGTTCTCAAAGGGGACATCGGGACTTACTCATACACAATTAATAACAAAATCTAAATAATAATTTTCGAAATACCATAAAAATTTTAATTCATGTAATTTCTTTATTTCAAATAAAAGTTTTCAAAAAATTATAAATTAATTGAAGTTTTTGAACAGTTATGAACTTTGTTTATGATGAATAGAAAACTACACAACAATGTTTATACTTTGTTAAACACAAAAACAATTTTATTTCGTACGCCTCATTCTATTTTTCCTAGACATTTTTCCAGTCTGGATCTGTTTCGGATGGGTAAGTCAACTACTCTTGGTATGTGGGAGGCGTCTTTCCTTCTAGCTTCAGGACATGGTAATTTTATTTGTTTTTAGGACATCCATCTTTACCATCAGTTGTAGTTTCATTTTCACTATTATCTTCAACTCTTCCAGCCATCATTTGCTCTACAATTGCAGTTATAAATTCCAGACATGACTCCATAAATCTTTTATTTTTAGTTACAGCATTTTCACCTGTTCTGAAATTTTGTGTATTGGGGGTGGTAGAGAAAAGAGGTAAAATAACAGTTCACAAAGACCAAGCCTAATGTCCTCGATCGAGTACGTTCTTTTATACCGTTTTACTAAGAGTCATTTCCCTTTAGCCAATGCCCGCACTTGGCTGTCGAACCATTCGGCGTCGAGCCTCCTAGTAACGACCGATTCTGGACGGCTGGTCGTTCAGCTCAAGGCAGATTGAGATGTGGTGCTTATTAATGACACCATTCAGACAGAGCGAGCACGTATCAGATTCTACTATGCCAAAACGGTAGAGGTAGGACTTGAGATAGTCGTGCCCCGTCAGGAATCGAAAGTCAGCTACAGCAGTTGCTAAGTGATGCCCACTGCTGGTGAAGGTAGCAGTGCTTCAAAATACAAGAATACTAAGTCAAGGAAATAGCTTACAAAAGTTTAGAAAGCTCACCACTCTTCAAGTTTTGCAACGACAAACACTGCACAACCTCTCTAGAAATCAATACCCCCCACTCAAGAAATTCCCAGAGAGCCTTAAACAAGAATCATTTGTGCTACTTGTACAGCCAAAAATAGAAGGATGACTCGTTTCCGGTGTGCTATCTGCGCTAGCCATATTTCCCTGGAGCCAATAGAAGAAGTGTTTGTAGGTAAACTGTGTGAAAAAAAGACTATATCAAAAAAGTTAGAAAACCTAACTTAACTAATTATTGTAGTCTACTATGTCCATGTGTAGATTAAAGATAACTCTAATCTTTAATCTATTTTTTAAATATTTACCTAAAGTAGTCTGAGAGACCGCGCGTTACCAGTGACGTGTGGCGTAGGGGCGATACCATTTCCGGGTTAAAGTGCTAACAATCAAGTAAACGTTGAGGTTGGTTCTGATGTTTTACAAAACTTCGCATTCTGTTACCCTAAGTTTTAGGACTAAATTGCCCTTATGTTTCTTGGAAGTCCCATTACCTGTTAAGCTGATTTCAAAATCATGTGTTACTATAGCTCAACTAATAACAAGGTCATATTTTAAATCAAATAGTTCTCTTCATTGATAAGAAGTAATAAAATGTAGAAAATTGAATAAACCATATGGCAATATTCTTAATATAACACAAAATAATCTGAAAATATTACTAAAATCAAACGCTCGTGTATGTTTCGATGACCATCCCATCATAACCAGAGGATCATATTAAAACCAAAATACAATTTATATAGCCTATTACAATAAACACTGACCTTTAGGTCCTAGTTAATTAGGTATATAATTTTATTGTTTTAGTATGTAGGTTGTATTTCTGTCGTAGCCTTCTAATTAATATATAGTGTTAAATTTTTGGTCTTGGCACATTCAGGAAATTGAATTTATCCGTGGTGTCCGATTTTCGAAATTTTCATTCCACTGTTATAAAATATCAAAATATTATATTTACTCCCATAACCACAGATAGACATTAATTTGTTTTTTTAATACCTTTTATTAGTTCACATTCTCTGTATATATATATATATATATATAGTTCAAATTTTCAATCGTTAATAAAATACTTTTATTCATCCACTACAGTTCAAATACATTTTTTACGTATTTAACCTTTGTGTCAAGTATTGGATGACACTTGTTAATACAATTGTTTCAAATATTATTTCATTAATTAAACTTAAAAGTTGATGTCTTCAGGTTGGTTTCAAACTGTATGACTTAACTGCTGGATTGCAAACCTGTAGTGATACAGTTCGAATCCAACCTAAAGCTATCAGTTTAAAAAAATTTATTTAATGAAATAATATTTGGAAAACACTGTATTACTGTATTAACCTAAAGTGTCATCCATTACTTTATTATTAACAATTGGAAAATTTGAACTAAATATATATATATATATATATATATATATTTATTTATTTATTTATTTATTTATTTATTTATTTATATATATATATATATGTATATATATATATATATATATATATATATATATATATATATATATATATATATATGTAAAGAACATACGTCAAAATACAAATACAAGAATTATAATTGAATTTACAATTCAAAACTTTTCATTGGCTAACAGTACCAACATCATCAGGGATATTCCTGATGATGTTGGTACTGTTAGCCAACGAAAAGCTTTGAATTGTAAATTGAATTATAATTCTTGTATTTGTATTTTGACTTATGTTCTTTATTAATACACAAGAATACATATTGCGATATTTATATATATATAAATATCGCAATATGTATTCTTGTGTATTAATAAAGAACTAAGTTCAAAATACGAATACAAGAATTATATTTGAAATTACAATTCAAAGCTTTTCATTGGCTAACAGTACCAACATCATCAGGAATATTAAACAAATGAAATTAACATATGTACACATTAGATCAAATAAATAGCTATGCCAAATCAATTACAATGTTGTTAATTTTTTTAAATTTTGTTGCCCTATCATTACAAACACTTAATATATTATCAAATTTAGATTTTACTTGTATTTGTTCATTTATCAACTCATTATTAGTATTATATTTAGGTATTTCTAAAGCTTCATAAATATTCATTCTCAGGTCTTTGTTAATTTCTTTTACAAGTATCATATTATCTATATTAGGAAATATGTGATTATTATTAATACAATGACCTATATAAACTGTCCTATATAAACTTTATTACAATAATCACATTTTAATTTATATACACCGATTTTTTCATGCATATTAATAAAACGGTGTATATAAATTAGAATGTGATTATTGTAATAAAGTTTACATAGGACCAACTAAGAAAAAACTTAAAGATAGATATAAAGAGCATTTTAATGCATATAAAAAGCCAGAAATTTATAAATCAAATTTTGCTAGTCATTGTATTAATAATAATCACTTATTTCCTAATATAGATAAAATGATACTTGTAAAAGAAATTAACAAAGGCCTGAGAATGAATATTTATGAAGCTTTAGAAATACATAAATATAATACTAATAATGAGTTGATAAATGAACAAATACAAGTAAAATCTAAATTTGATAATATATTCAGTGTTTGTAATGTTAGGGCAGCAAAATAAAAAAAAAAATTTAACAACATTGTAATTGATTTGGCATAGCTATTTATTTGATCTAATTTGCACATATGTTAATTTTAATTGTTTAATATTCCTGATGATGTTGGTACTGTTAGCCAACGAAAAGCTTTGAATTGTAAATTCAATTATAATTCTTGTTTTTGTATTTTGACTTAGTTCTTTATTAATACACAAGAATACATATTGCGATACATATATATGTTGTGTGTGTGTTTCTGTTTGTGAAAAAAGTATAGTATACACTAGTAGTTGTTCTTAAATTTTTATTATTTAATAAAAAGTAACTAGATCTAATATATTTTTTTTCATGACCTACGTTGGAATTGACTTTTTTCTAGAATGGTGGTTCTGGAATACAAACCTGTGGAAGAGAAATACGCCTCCAAACTAGACGCTATGTATGGCTTGAAGGACTGCCTAATCGAGGTAAATCCGGGTAAGGTATTGATGCCACCGTATTATAAAGAAGTTGGCTCCAGGATCCAAAACCTCAAAGTTTACCCTGATGACGTGTGGCTAGCATCCTACCCACGCACTGGTAAGTTCGACCCTATTTACACTTGGAACAGCCAACTTATCCTTGAAGTTACTTCTTAATAACCTCTTAATACGTCTGTTCCCAGGCAGTACGTGGGCGCAGGAGATGATCTGGTGTTTGGGGAACGATTTGAACTTCGAGAAAGCAAAGTCTATGTTGAACCAAGAACGGGCGCCACTTCTCGAGTAAGTAAACAAGTCAAACTTTAGAGAAATAGCAAATACTAAACAGCGCGTCGTTAGGTAACCCTGCCTTGTGATACCAACTTTCCATTTTCCCAATATCAGGGTATCTCGAGTTCTATTAGCCCTACCTATATCCTTCTATCTTCATTTTCTTTTCTAACAAGGGCATAAATATCTTGATGACCCATATAGATATTAGCTTTACTTAAGATACGTGACACGTAAAGCCATATTATGTCCACTATATACTCCTCCAGGGGCTTTTGTTTCTACCTTAATCCTAGTTATATTTACAACTATTGCTAATTTTAGAAAAGTGAAGAATAGGCCTATCTCCAGAGGAAGACATTATGGTTAGAATGAGGTAAAAGTATTGCTAAATGAACCTATTTATTAAAAAAAAATAAAAATCTAGCGCCAGGTAAAAAAATATTCAGCCAAATAGTAATAATTGAGTGGTATTGGTTGTTGTTACTAAGAACTCTGTAAATGGCTTTCCACCTCTTCTTCTACCTCTAGGGCAGTGTCCTCAAACGTTTTCATTTCATGTACCCCTAAAAACATATTTCCAATGAAACGTACCCCCTATTCCTGGTTAAGACAAAGAGTGGTTGCCTGACTGCCTTGTAGGTAATGGAGGCCTCGTAGGGTGGAGCGGTGGACAACCGGCTGTGTATACGATATGTTTGTGTAGGCAACACGACAAACGGCTCCCTGAAAGTTTCCTATCATCAAATCGTAGACCCACCTGCATTTATATTGTTCACCTAAAACTGCAATAGATGTTTCCCTATTATATTCAGTCCCACACGACCGTACCAGCTCACGCAATTTCAAACACACATCAACTGTCTTGTAAACTACTAGTGTAACCTCATATTTCTTTCAAATCTAAAGTGTGAAATATTGAAGTCTGCCATTACTGGTATTATTTTCACGTACCGCCCCGCAGGCTTCTACGTACCCCTGGTCAGGAATATCTGCTCTAGGAGACAGATTTCCTGAAAATTTGAATCGTGAAGCGAAGTATTGGTCCGTATAAATCCAAGAGAATTTAATCAAACTGACGATGACGGTTTGTTTTGTTTGTGTGTAGAGGTATGGGTGAACTAAATATCTATTTTTGTAGTTTAAATACAAATATTTAATTTTTTCATCCTTTTCTGTTACTCGTTTGGTGTCTAGGTATTTATTTTAGCTCCAAATAATTGCATTATTATTAAACTGTATTGCGCGCGCGCCTTAGCTCGCGTGTGTGTGTGTATGTGTGTTTGTGTGTGTGTGTGTGTGTGTGTGTGTGTGTGTGTGTGTGTGTGTGCGCGCGCGCGCGTGTGTGTGTGTGTGTGTGTGTGGGTGGGTTTGTTTGTTTGTGTATGTGTGTGTGTGTGTTTGTGTGTGTGTGTGTGTGTATATATATATATTTATATATATATATGTGTGTGTGTGTGTGTGTTTGTGTGTGTTTGTGTGTGTGTGTGTGTGTGTGTGTGTGTGTGTGTGTGTGTGTGTGTGTGTGTGTGTGTGTGTGTGTGTGTGTGTGTGTGTGTGTGTGTGTGGGTGTGTGGGTGGGTGGGTGTGTGTGTGTGTGTTTGTGTGTGTGTGTGTGTGGGGGGGGGGTGATGTAAGAACTCATAATAGTATAAAATTAAAACAATTGTACTTGTAATAGTTTAACTTTATTTTAAAGAACTAAAATGAGCTAGAATTTTTAAGTGAACATTTTTTTTCAAAACTTGAATTCTTGAATCCTAGAACTTGAATTCTTTACATTAGTTTGAATAAACGCCATTCAACTTTTCTATGCCTACTTATTATCAGTAAATTGCAAAATAAAGCTAATGATACTGAATGCACATAAATACGAGTTACGCGAAAAGAATTAATGACGAAATATTCATGTGTCGAATTTTGCCACATTTTTATTCCGCTGCAAAGTATTGGGGTATTTGTGTTTCTCGGTTTGTTGAATGGAGGTATTGATCCATATGTTGTGGTAGGATTTATCTGAACTTAAGTTTGATAAGGGAGTGAGTGACCGTCGTCCTCTGCGGGACAGTTCAAATATTTTACCTGTTCAACATGTTCATTATTTCTACACTTGCTTCAAAGGTTTTTTAAATAAAAACTTTATTTTCACAAAAATAATACAATCGTTGGTATAGGATTGTTATAACCGAGCTGTACTGGGGTCTCGTTAGTATAGGATTGTTATAACCGAGTTGTGCTCGAGTTTCGTTAGTATAGGATTGTTATAACAGAGTTATACTGGGTTCTCGTTAGTATAGGATTGTTATAACCGAGTTGTGCTCGTGTTTCGTTAGTATAGGATTGTTATAACAGAGTTGTACTGGGGTCTCGTTAGTATAGGATTGTTATAACCGAGTTGTGCTCGAGTTTCGTTAGTATAGGATTGTTATAACAGAGTTATACTGGGTTCTCGTTAGTATAGGATTGTTATAACCGAGTTGTGCTCGTGTTTCGTTAGTATAGGATTGTTATCACAGAGTTGTACTGGGGTCTCGTTAGTATAGGATTGTTATAACAGAGTTGTACTGGGGTCTCGTTAGTATAGGATTGTTATAACCGAGTTGTGCTCGTGTCTCGTTAGTATAGGATTGTTATAACAGAGTTGTACTGGGGTCTCGTTAGTATAGGATTGTTATAACCGAGTTGTGCTCGAGTTTCGTTAGTATAGGATTGTTATAACAGAGTTGTACTGGGGTCTCGTTAGTATAGGATTGTTATAACCGAGTTGTACTCGTGTTTCGTTAGTATAGGATTGTTATAACAGAGTTGTACTGGGGTCTCGTTAGTATATGATTGTTATAACCGAGTTGTGCTCGTGTTTCGTTAGTATAGGATTGTTATAACAGAGTTGTACTGGGGTCTCGTTAGTATAGGATTGTTATAACCGAGTTGTGCTCGTGTTTCGTTAGTATAGGATTGTTATAACAGAGTTGTACTGGGGTCTCGTTAGTATATGATTGTTATAACCGAGTTGTTCTCGTGTTTCGTTAGTATAGGATTGTTATAACCGAGCTGTACTGGGGTCTCGTTAGTATACGATTGTTATAACCGTGCTGTAGTCGGGTTTCGTTGGTGTAAGATTGTTATAACCGAGCTGTACTCGGGTTTCGTTTGTATAGAATTGTTATAGCCAGCTGTACTCGGGTTCATAGAATGGTTATAACAGAATTGTACTCGGGTTTCGTTAGTATAGAATTGTTATAACCGAGCTGTACTCGGATTTCATTAGTATAAGATGGTTAACCGAGCTGTACTCGGGTTTCGTTACTATAGGGTTGTTATAGCCCTATACTCGTTCGTTATAATATTCTAGGTTTTTTTCTTGAGCAATTACAGAAATAATATAATTGCCAGGTACATTATTGCCATATTATAAGATAGTAATACTTGCATAATAATGTCGTTATTGGAAAACTAACTGGAGACAATTTACTAAATTTACGAATTAGTGAAAATTCCAGTTTAACATTCCCCTTGTGAATAATGCAAAAGGTAACGCTTCATCGCAGAGTGAACAAGTTTTACAATTTCGTACCTAGCAAATGCAATTACCTGTTTGCAAAACGCTTATCCGCTGCTTCAAATAGGCTCCTCCGTTCCGTGTTTTTTTTTTGTTTTGTTTCTAAACTCGATATCTTGAATTACCCTTTTTGTAGTCAGAGATTTAATAATGGATTCTCTTTCTTTTAAATCCAGAGAAGTTAACAACGTAGTTTTATACTTTAACACATTATTTTGTGTGAATACTTGCACATAGCAGCACTTACTTTTTGTCTAAATTGGGACAGTAGTTTTGGGCGGCTACTATTTCAACTTGAGACGTAATTCCTAATAAAACTTATATTTGTTTCTGTTTAATTTGGAAAAACATTACACTATAAATAATACATATTACTGTATATAGTTAAATATACATAATTTAGAACTATCAATTCACAAATTAGCTGTATTTCCAAGGGAGACATATTTTTACACTTTACGTAAAATTTAAAGATTGTATAACTGTTACATTATATATATATATATATATATATATATATATATATATATATATATATATATATATATATATAAGTTACGTGTTTTATTAAGCTTGAAAGGTTTTTAAAATTGATTTTATTTTTATAACCTTTATTAATTAAAAAACATTTAATTTTGAAAACTGTTACATTATTTCGCTTAACAAAAATTCAACTGATATACATTCAGTTGGAGTGGAAACGACCATTCTGTACAAGAATTTGCTACATTCTGAAGCTAAAGCTGTTTTACCAGCTGAACAATAGAAAATCTGCGTCAGCAGGAATCTATTCTATTAAGCATGTAACCTTGTTAACATCCTAATGTATCTATTACTATATATTTGGTCCAAAATATCCATTTTTTCGTCCAATCCCAAGAGTTTTACATTTGTTTTTTTTTTTGCAAATCAAACTATAATGTGAATTTAAAAACAAAAGCTCTTACTATTAAATATTCTGCAATTTTTACATCATTAAATTGTATTTATAGAATATTACAATTTCTATTCTTTTCTCGTGTAAGAATATTACTTGGTATACTTGCGAATAGACTTTCGAGAGCTTATCAAGTACACTGCTCTCATTACAGTAAAAATAAACTCTCGAATGTAGTAGAATCTATACACGTATATATATATATATATATATATATATATATATATATATATATATATATATATATATATATATATGTAAGAATAATACTTGGTATACTTGCGAATAGACTTTCGAGAGCTTATTAAGTACATTGTTCTCATTACAGTAAAAATAAACTCTGGAATGTAGTAGAATAAATACACGTATATATATATATATATCAAAAACAACTGAGGTTAATTAAATACAAGAATTATTTATTCTTGTTATTTAATACTGTAAAATATAATTTATATACACAATATTTTAGATAAAAAAAACGTAAATGAAAACCTTTTCCCGATAATGTTTCATCAGTATGTTTAGTTATAATAATTTGAACTAATTTATTTCTAGTTACGTTTTCGTTACAAAAACAGTTTTGTAAGTTACTAAATATATTGTGATTATATGTCAAAATACGTTAGTTCTTATTGGTCAAGAATTATGGTCACTTTGCAAACATACATATATTTTCAGATAAATATATGAGTTTCTAAAAATATTTAATTCAGTATTTTAGAATATGTTATTTGATCTTAAAGTAAAAGCATATATCATAACCTCAAATAAATTATGTAGGATTATTACTTATTTAATCGACCTCGGCGAATTTAGTCATAAACTAACAATTGCAAGCGGTAGCCCTCGAACCGTTAACCGTGTTACGTGATCCGTGAACCGTTAACCCGTAAAGAAAGTGAACTGAAGAAAATAATCAAATAAACATGAGAACTCCGTAGTAAAACGAATAAAGGTTTAACTAAATGGGATCTCTGTGCAGAATAAATCAAGGATTACAATTGCTTTTTGAGAGTGCAACTTCCAGTGTGTCTAGACACAGATACGGCCCTCGTGTGACTATTTGGTAGGGGGGGGCTGGGAAAATTATGAATATGGTACAAAAAATGTATAACCTAATGGTCAATGCTTAAATATCAGTATTATTAGGTGAGACTTACTGTGCCCTGATTTTATTACAAGGTAACCAGAAGTTCTCGAAGGACAATGCAGATGTGAAATAATTCAACCAGCCGAGCATTGGAAAGCCTGATTACGTTAAAGATGAACCAATTTACTTCACTACTGTACAGAGGTATATAGCCTTTAGTTAACACTAATATGCAAGCAGCTGTCAGTGCTAAATGCCAGTCAAAGTAGGTCCCTTCTCGTGTTGTAAAATCTCTAGAAGAAAGGTTATTGTGACCCTAGTATTAGCCAGAAGGACTGTTACTTAAACAACTGTATGATTTCCTCTGAGGTGTGGGGAGAGTGCCACTAGTTAACTAGTAACAATTTGACTTCCCTAGTAACTATTTATTGCAATATTGCAAAACAAATGCTAAAAATGACATCACATTTTAGTTGACATATATATAAATTTAATATGATCCCATTATTAAGTTTCACCTTCACGAGATAACAGTTATATAACAGATAAATCATTGTCAACTAAAATGAAATCATTGTCAACATCAGTAGACCTTTATTTATTTATAAACAGTGGACCCTTTATATATATATATATATATATATATATATATATATATATATATATATATATTAAAACAACATAGGCTATTCAAATACAAGAATATTTATTAATTTATATTCAAAGCTTTTCGTTGGTAAACAGTACCAACATCATCAGGAATGAAAATTACAATAATGCAAGCTAAAGGCCAAAAACATATGTTAAATTAGAAATAGAATTGTTGCTAAACTTATACACATTGCCAAATTTATTTTGTTGCCGTAACATTATAGACATTGAATATAGTATCAAATTTAGAATGTATTTGTATTTGTTCTATTATTAATTTGTTATTATTATTGTATTTATATATTTCGAATGCTTCATATATATTCATTCTTAATCCCTTATTAATTTCTTTTATAAGTTTCATATTTTCAATATTTAGAAATTGGTGCTTATTATTAATACAATGATTTGTCAATTTTGATTTATTTATTAATTGATTAATATAGGCATTCAAATTTTCTTTATATCTTTCTTTAAATTTTTTCATGGTTTCACCTATATAAGCTTTGTTACAATTTTCGCATTCTAATTTATAAACACCACCTTTTTCATGCATATTATTTGTTTTATTATTGTTATTTATTATGTTTGTTATTAGTTTTGTATGCAATTTTGATATTTGTAGTTTCAAATAATTTGGTGATATTTTTTATTTCATGGACTATAAATAAAAATAAAGTCTATATTGTATTATTATTACTATTGCAAATTAAATTATTATTTTGTTTATTAAAAATATTATAATTAGGTTTGTCAACAGTCTTCTTCAACAGTTCTTTCTCAACAGATTCTTTTTATAATCGTTTTCTAATACAATTTGATAAATTGTATTTTTTCTCTTATTTTATTTTTTTCATTCATGGGTATTTTATGCATTCTATATAATAAGTTATATAAAGCAGCCATTTTTTGATTATATGGATGATTAGAATTATTTGGTATAATTTGGTTTGTTAAAGTTGATTTACTGTATATCATATATTCAAACTTTTCATTTTTTTTTATTATTGTTAAATCTAGAAAATTTATTTTATTATTTGTTTCAATTTCATAGGTAAATTTGATTTTATTATTAATTTTATTTATTTTATCCAAAATATTTGTTAAATTTATATTAATATTGTTTGATATATACATTCCATCATCTACATAGCGAACCAAATAATCATTTTTATCATATATTTTTATAATTTCATTTATTTTATTATCTAATTGTTGTACAAATATTTCAGATAATATATTTGATAAAGGCGAGCCCATTATCTATTTTTTATTAGACATATTTTTTATATCTAATGATATTAATTTTGAATTTTCATTAATTTCAATTGCATTTAGTTTTTCAATAAGATTAATAGAATTTATGATAGTATGAATATTATTTAGTTCTATTTTATCTTTAAGAATATTTACCATAGCCTTTGTTATTTTATAAGATGGAGCATTTATAAAATTTATTAATGGTCTTATTGGTTTATCTATATTATGTAATTTCAAAAAGCTATTTAATATTGGAATTTTCGGTTTATCATTTATATAGTTGCTAATATTATTTTTATTGAATAATCTATATGAAGATTTTACAATATTTTTTATTTTATTTTGAAATTTATTTGTAGAATCTTTATATATTTGACAAAATTGATTATCATATGTATATATGTTTTCTTGTGTAATAATAAAAAAAAACTGGGATTATTCAAATAAAAGAATTATTTATTAATTTGTATTCAATGCTTTACGTTGATAAACAGTACCAACATCATCAGGAATGAATAGGTAATTATTAACTAATAAGAATAAATAATTCTTGTATTTAATTAACCAGAGTTGTTATATATATATATATATAAAGAACTAAGTCAAAATACAAATACAAAAATTATAATTGAATTTACAATTCAAAGCTTTTCGTTGGCTAACAGTACCAACATCATCAGGAATATTAAACATATATATATATATTTAACATTAAATGAATACACAATTACAGGAATAATTTATTGAACAATACATTCAAAGCTTTTCGTTGGTTGACATTGCCAACATCCTCAGGAATTACAATACTAAGAATTATTCTTAAGTAAATTATTCAATAAATTATTCCTGTAATTGTGTATTTATTTAATCTTAAAAATAATTCTAACAGGGAAACATATTTGATATTCTATATATATATATATATTAAAACAACATAGGTTATTCAAATACAAGAATATTTATAAATTTATATTCATTATATAATTATTTATATAACTATTTATGTATATACACACATTAATTATGGTGATACGGTTTCTTGTAATATAGTTGACTTCAAACTATTTACAATGTCATTAATATCATGGCACAAATTACATAGAAGTATAAATATACGATTGAATTGTAGTACATATAATTAAATGTTTGTAAAAATGTTGTTACAAGATTGTTTTTTTTAATACTTACTGGCGAATAGCTTTGAAAATATATAAATTAAAACTATTCTTGTGTTTGAAATATTCTAATTAATTTTATATATATATATACATTATATATTGTGATACGTTTTCTTGTAATATAGTTGACTTCAAACTATTTACAAGGTCATTAATATCATGGCATAAATTACATAGAAGTATAAATACCAATAAATATACGATTGAATTGTAGTACATATAATTAAATGTTTGTAAAAATGTTGTTACAAGATTGTTTTTTTTAATACTTACTGGCGAATAGCTTTGAAAATATATAAATTAAAACTGTTCTTGTGTTTGAAATATTCTAATTAATATATATATATATATATATATATATATATATATATATATATATATATATACATAGTGTAAAGAGCAAATTGTCTCAAGCTCTCCCCTGAGGCAAAGTAATTTTCTGGAATGGACAAACAAACACAAATGGAAAGCTTTAAAGAGAAAAGATTTTTCTCAGAAGGTATTTCAGATGGCTTAGTCTTAGTTATAAATGGTTAGCCTGAACGAGAAAAGAAAAGCTTTAAATTGTAATATTCTATAAATACAATTTAATGACGTAAAAATTGTAGAATATTTATTAGTAAGAGACTTTTTGCTTTTGTTTTTAAATTCACATTATAGTTGCAGTTGCAAAGAAAAAAATGTTAAACTCTTGGGATTGGACGAAAAAATGGAAACTGGACCAAATGTATAGTAATAGGTACATTAAGATGTTAACAAGGTTACATAATAAAATAACTGATTTAACCCTCCGTTACACGCGTAGAAAACGTTACATGGCTACACGCATGACGGTGATTCCTTCACTACAATTTGTTTTTATTTGTTTGCATTATTTTGCTTTAACAATAAACGTTTTAATCATTTTCTACAATCTTTGCAGCCTTAACTAACATTTGTACAAAATGTTTCTTTTGTTTATTAATAGGTAGAGTTGGTTACATTATTTATCTAAATGCCTCAAATCCCACTAGTACACCTTCACCTTCGGTAACGTGGTCCAGGAGTAGGCGGGGAATTCCTCACCGAGTTGGTCTTCGATACGGAGTTTTATTAAATACTCAATGAACTAATAAAGTATATCTGAATTAACGTCTAACTTGACAAATAGAACTGATAATTTACATGCATTACTAAAGCAAACAATAATGTATTTAATATAAAAGAATGCGTTACACACATAGGCGCCGATTCCACTTAAAACTGTCTTAGTGTTATGCTTATTGTCTCAAGACCAATTGAATCAGTTTTTTCTGGTGCGTGAGGTGTAAAGGGAAGACGCCACCGAGTTTCACCCAAATATTATCGCACGTTTAGCAATATTACAAAATTAACAAAAAAGCGGAGATACCCCGCTGCACTCATTTTACAGCACTATTGCAGCGCTCAATTGAACTTGGCTTTTAAAGTGTTTCAGACGCTTTACAAACGTTTTCAATTCAAAAATCGAAATAAATTAATGTCATCCTTTTTATATCTTATTTAATTCATTTCTGTGAAATTTGTTGAAATATCCAATAAACAATACTGAATAATTACATCAATACAAGATAGTATTGAGCTACAATACATCTCATATATAATACACCTCAACATATAATATTCTCATACAACCTATGAGAATAAAAAAGCTGTTGAATAAATCATATGGCAAATAGGTAGTTTACTTAAGAAGCTATGCTATATTTCTAATATAAATTAAATTTCTTTTCAAAATTATTTAGCGTAACCTCAAAATACCCTCTGCAGTTAAACGACAACACTTATGAAGGCTACAATACCATCGGTAAAATTCGGAGGCATTCAGTTCATCTCCGGAAATCTGACGTAAAATGTGCCTGTCACTAAATACCTTTTCTCCACATCAAAACATTTTTCAAAAGATTCTACTTTAAAAACAAAATGTGTAAAAGATAACCTTACAACAGATCTGTCCTGTATGATTTGGTTAAATTTGTAAAAAAACTTCTTACAATTTCAGGATGAGCGTCCTCGTAAGTAATGAGGGAAGGTGGAAGAATGAAATAAAATGTTCAATAGAGCAAGTAGAATCCATGACGTCACCGAGATTCATCAAAACCCATTTGCCTTGGTGTCTGTTGCCGACTGAAGTGGCTGAGGTGAAGCCTAAGGTAAGCTTGGTTTGGGCTGTATGACATCAGTGACAACTCTTAGACTCATTGAATACATAGCACTTGCGCGTGTATGTTTCTATGTGTGTGTGTGTGTGTTTGTTTATTTGTGTGTGTGTTTGTGTGTGTGTGTGTGTGTGTGTGTGTGTGTGTGTGTGTGTGTGTGTGTGTGTGTGTTTGTGTGTGTGTGTGTGTGTGAGTGTGTGTGTGTGTCTGTGTGTGTGTGCTTGTGTGTGTGTGTGTGTGTGCGCGCGTGTGTGTGTGTTTGTGTGTTTCATACACTGAACCATGAAGTAAATTATACAAAAAGTAACTAGCTGTTTCATGCTATAGTAGCCTTGTGTTTAAAGGAACAAATATTTTTAAGCAAGAACTCATAGCGCCAGCATGATTGTGAGGTTATTAAAGAAGAAAAAAGACGAAACAGGAATTACTAACAGCACCTACGTGAAAGCCTTCTGTCCATTCGTCGAAAGGACAAAAAGATTGTGCAGTTTATGATGAGTGTTATGTGCAGTCCAGCGTGTGAATCCTAATCTCAAACTCGTCACTCGCGACCGAGAGTCTAGCGTAGGCCCGAGACGGGGTAGGGTAGATTGGTGGTATGACTCACGTGTAAGAGCCCGAAGGATTTGCTGTAAGGTAAGGGCTAGGGTCTAACCAGCCACTGGGAAGATGTTCTAATCAGACATTAAGCTTTTCTAAAATATATCTCGTTTATTTGTGAAGACACTCATTTCTAGGGCATTTAAAATATTGTTTCTCAACATTATTCATTTTTATAAGGGGACTTTTCCAGCAACAGACCTTTTTATAGTTAAGGGCATATCAAACGTAGATATAACTGTTTGTTCGTAAGCTGTTGCGCGATCGATTGATAGAAAACAAAAAGCTAGCCCTAATCAAAAAAACATTGGTTTTTGTAGTGCGTGTTTCATCATAATCCATCGCTAGGCGTTGCGGTAGTTTGAAAAAATAATATACGTAAATTTATAAACACAAGAAATAAATAGGCTAAACTCACAATTATAAAAACTGTAATATCAGAAGCGTTTCAATGGCATTATGTCATCATCGTCAGTGGTGCTACACAATCGAAACCTAATTTAAAAAATGAACATAACCTATATTATTTTAACAAAAGTATGAACCGGTTTTGGGCATTAGCAAATTTACAACCATGGCTACTAATATATTTACATTTAAAAACATATGATGACTACAAATATTTAATTTTGATGGACCAATAATATTAATAAAACGTAATATTAACAAATCTATCTAAATAATGATATTATGATTAATGATATTATTTTTCATTATATTAATTTAAAATAATATTTATTGTTTAATTAACCTTCAATCACATGCCAGCTAGAATATTGTTTATAAGTAAATTTGTTCAAAACTTAATGCAAATGATCTGGTTAATATGAGAAATGAAATTATATAATATTTATAGTGACCTTTCGGCATTTTCAAATCTACATTATTGTAATATAAATCCTATAACTCATACTAAATGTCTGTGGAAAGGTCTTTTGCTTCCTCTACCCTTCCCCTCGCCTGCGCTCGCCCTTCGAGGTCTTGCGCCAGATTACGTGTGATCAGTTATACTTGAAATTTGTGTAGAATGTGTGTTTTGATCTCAAGTAGGACATAAGAACAATTTTGAAGAAACATAATAGTTGTATTTATAAGATCTTAAATCAGGTTTTGTGTCTCCTGAAAAATCATTAAAAGTGGACAAGACCCCTTTCAAAAAATGAAGATTTAAACCTTAACATTATATTTGAAATATTTTACTTGAAGTTTGTGCAGTTTGCAGTGCTCCAAACCCCTCACGTCATGTGTAAGTAACCTCAAAATCAATAAACCCCGTGAACAGATTCGCGAAACGTGTGTTGAAAATTCCAAGACAATCACTGTGGATTTTGTAGCTTAACCAAAATATGATGAACTTTAATTAACAGCGACTAAAACATTACAAGTTCAAAAAGAGCAATTCTTAGTGGTTTCTCTAACAGGGGAATTTACATGGAAGAATAAATAACAGTTATGCCCTAGGTAACGCACCGAGTCAACAAATAGAACTAAAAGAATTGATGTAGCAACAACACCTACACTATGTAAAGTCAATAACAACCTCGAGAGATATAACGTGAGATGCTTTCGTTACATTCCTCTTGTTATTATCTTTTATTCAAATATTTTTGTAAAGTTTTAATTAAAATTTGTATTTTCCTTGGGTACATATCGTCTCCAAGAAAGCCCCTACTTGTAGTTTGTAGTTTAATAATAAAACTAACCCGTGTCGGTGTACGTATAATTCATTCTTTCGTCTGTGTATTGCAATAAAAATATCAGTGTCTAGTTTGTAATTTATTGTATTCTAGATTTTAATTTTGTAATAAGACCCTCTGATGGTGATGACATGGTCATCGAAATGTACAGAAGGGTTTAATTTAAGGTAACTTGTAATATCAGTTATTTTTTAGGGTGTTGGGGGTTTTTTCCAATATTTTTATTAATAATATATTGAACCACTGTGGTCTTGACATTGTGCGTGATAAGCATATGAGTTATTATTTTTTTAAATAAGTTAAGTAGTAAGTTATTGAAGAGAAAAACTAAAAATATGTCGTCCTTGATTGCTTACAACGCTATTAATCTTGTGAATTTTGTAGTGATTATTTTCAAATAGCTTATTTTGATAAAAAGCATAATCTAATTTTATGACAAAATATCTGCTGTTTGGAGAGCAATATTTCTTTACCAGTGAGAATAATTGTAGTTCAAATTAATTCCGATTGATTTGACGGAAGAAGGCGATAATGACAACGTGTTTTTGTCCTCTTCTTGCGAGACTTCTGAATAATTCAAGTTTCTTATTGTGATGGGCACACACTAAGTGCAGCGCATAGGTTTTCTTTGACGATCAGAGTCATGGGAAAGAGCGGATATTCCAGTGTAAGCGCCCACCGAAAAATGGAAACACTATCAAGTATAGTACCGCCTCTATAGTTATCCACCATCATTTGAGGAAGAAGGAAATGGAAATCTCCGAAACCGGCGGTACTGACAGAACTCTTTTCTGTATTGTGGGAATCGTTGTGAGCGATTGCTTGAAGGGTTTAGCCGAAGGTCATCTCAAGGTTTTTGCAGTCTTGCTTTCTTTGCGCCATCAGCAGGAAAGATGAAGAGAAAATACGAGAATATTAATAACGTCGCTCTGTTATGTGAAGTGGCTGCTTTGAATATGAGGTTGTAACGGCATTCTCAAGCGCTTGAGCATACAGTAACAAGCACAAATCCGAATACCTCTGCAAAACAAACTCTAGCTAAGTGTACATGTCTTAAATTAGTGTATTTTCTGATGAAATGGACACGAGAACAGTGCTTTTCTAAATTACTATAAATGTACATTATTAATAAGAGAAGAAACCTATTGAACAGGTCATACTTACTAATACAGTAGGTAGAAATGCATATTTGCATTTTGTCAAGTTAAAATGTGTTCCAGTTCAGGAAGTTATCATAAATAGCCATTAAAATTTATGTATGGTGGAAGTAGGGTCTACAATTTACTTTACTGCAGCGGACTATAGCTCCCCATAAGATGCCTAATAACTTCTTCGTGTCTCCTAACATGTTCAGTCATTTTTTCAAAAAACAAACTCATTTCTTCCGTGACTAATTATTGTCTTTCTTTCTTATCTTTTCCCCCTATTCTCTTTATACATGTCTTACCTTTCTCTTTTCGTCCCTTTTTTCCTCCCCTCTTAATCTCCTAGCTTCCTCATTTTGCCATCTCATTTCAGCTTGCTCCCTCTCTTTGAATCTTCCAGTTTTTCTCTTTTTTCCTTTTCTCTTTAGATACTTTCTTGCTCTTCTTTCTGTTTCCTCCTATGTTCTTCTTCCTTTCTTTGCTGTTCTCTCTCTTTTCTTTCCTGCTCTTTTTCTTGCATTCGTCTAGTTTCTTCTCTTTTTCCTCCGGTTCTCTTTGCATTCTTTCTTGCTCTTCTTTCTACACTATCCTTCTTCTCTGTTATCTCTTGTTTTTTTCTCCTTCTTCCGTTCTACTCTTTCTTGTTTTTTCAATATTGCCATAAGCTTCATCAAATCATTTTGCCTGACGCCTTGGCCATGATTTAGGTTTATATTTTTCATCTCTTTTTCTTTTTTATTCATTTTTTTTTTAGTTTTCATTTTATGTCCTTTTATATTAGTTGACAAGGAACAAAACAAACAAGGAAACAGTTTCATGGTAATTATAACAGTATATGGTAATAGTAACAATGCGATGCGAAGTACAGCGTGTACGTTAAAAGTCTACACAAACCATTGAAAAATCTGCAGTGGAAACTCTTCGAAACAGCTCCTTGAAGGAACGACCTGAGTCCCTCATGGATCTGTAACGTTGCCTAGAGATGGGTTACTGAATTGAAAATCAATAATACGTCGTTCCGTCTTTACCTGAGCTTTACACCCCCTGAACATTTATTGATGTTCCCCATAGTACCACTTACTTTCTTAATTATTGAGGATGGCCGTTTCGAGAAATGTATCCCATTGTCAACTCAGACCGTACCGTAAATGACTTCTTCGTTGTTTTACGTTTGTGATGGATAAGGTGGGACACAGTAAAAATATTGAATGAACCTCTTTTGGGACGTTTTGAGGGACATATCCCACCCGAAGCTTTCAAAAAAATCAGCTAATATCCTAACCCACCTTGCCACCATACAAACAACCAAGAGGTCATTTACTGTCTGAGTTGAAGATGGAATACATCTCCCGAAACGGTCATCCTTAGTAGTCAAAAAAGTATGTGCTACTATAGGGAAATGTACCTTATATATATATATATATATATATATATATATATATATATATATATATATATATATATGTTCAAATGTTTTGTTCAAATATATTAGGCCAATAGTGTTAGGTTATATATTACAAATATATACCAAAACTAGAACCAAGATGGAAAAGAGGTTTTAGGCAGCCGAGTCAACTTGTATTTAGAACATTAGAGATTCTAGTTTTGAACGAGGAAGTAAGAAGTTTTGCTAAAGTTGTAATCCGCAAAGTGAGTCGCGCACAGTTGATTACCGAAGCTGGTAAAGGTATGGCCTTGAACGTTTCAATCTATACAACTTTTATTTAAATAGTTGTATAATGAATCCAGTTAAAGAGTTAATCAAAATCCTAAGATTAATAATTAAATTCTATGAAGGGAATAAAATATTAAGGTTGTCGAGTAAATATTTAATGAAACAAAGTTACAGTATTTAAAACGATTAGGGAGAAGTTTGTAAAAAGGGCACTTTATCTTAGTGGAAGCTAACTTAACCAATAGAATACACCACGGGGGACTGGGATAGGGGTCACAGATCTGGGAAAATCCGAAAGCTCAGCCTTGCTACTTATCCTAGGGCCCCTACCACGTGGGCCGCCCATCACCTCCTGATCCAGCCCTAAGTCGTTTTTGATTCCCCATAACGCTTAGCCTAAACTAACGTCCATCCTCCTATAACCATTTCTAGATTAATCATAAGTTAAGTATTGCAACGAAGTGTGTGTGTTTTTAACTTGTAGGGGTTTTTTGTTTAACTATGTTGATATTTTTGTATTTTGTTATATTTTATATATTTGAAAAAAAACAGTGTCAAAAAAAAATTAAAACTTCAGTCACCTAGTTCCCTAGTTAATGTAACAAGATTGACCCACAGCATAAAGCTCTAGACTAACCTAACCACAAAAACGTATTTTCTTCATTCCAAAGAGCCACTCTTTAATCCCTGCCCTATCTGGTGAAAACAGCCATAATTTCAATGCCTATATTCAGCATTGTGACACAGCCTTCCAGACCCCTCCTTTTCTGGATGACAGATCTCAAAGGACTGAGACATGCATTAGGGCAACATAAGTGGAATTCGCCCTCGATTGAGGTAGACTGCAAATTCTATAAATATCATGTTTAAATATTAAAATATTAAATAGTATTTATCAAAAATATTATAATAATATAAGATAAAATTTTAATTGAACTGCTAATTCTTACTTTTTTTATAGTAAACTTATATTTTTAATTTACTTAGGTGTATAAGATATTTATCAATAAATACGACAGAAATTAGGCATCACAAATCTTTGCGAAAAAAAACAAATATATACATACATACATACATGTGTGTGTGTGTGTGTGTGTGTGTGTGTGTGTGTGTGTGTGTGTGTGTGTGTGTGTGTGTGTGTGTGTGTGTGTGTGTGTGTGTGTGTGTGTGTGTGTGTGTGTGTGTGTGTGTGTATGTGTGTGTGTGTGTGTGTGTGTGTGTGTGTGTGTGTGTGTGTGTGTGTGTGTGTGTGTGTGTGAGTATGTACGTTATATATATATAAGAGTTAAAAAGAAATTAATTTTCAATGTTGCATAAAACAATAAAAAAGCTATATTAAATTGAAATACAATTCACTAAGGCTCTCAAATACTAATTAGCTAGGCCAAGCAGTACTTACTAATCAGATCATTCGACTGCTTGCAACAATCTTACAAATCATCTGCCGACGTTTTTAGCTAATTAAACAAGGATTACCTTTAACCTTGTTAGAATTATTCTAGTGGAAATTTCCTACATCTTTCGGAAACAAAAGCCAGTTTGTTAACCACTGATTAAAATACCCTTTAATTAGGGTAAGACTGTGGTATCTTTATTGTCATAATTGGTACCCAAGGGATTTTTTTATTTATACAGATACATTAATTATAATTCACCTCTTAGTGAAAATATGTTATTTTAAATTTAATATGTACTATGAAATAATTATTGTAATAAATTATAAAGCATAGATTTTACTGTAAGAGATGGGTGTACTGGTATAAACTACGTACAAAGAGGGTCCACACTGCTATGTAAAATTGTAATAAAAAATACAACACTATTTTCACACACACACAAACACACACACACACACACACACACACACACACACACACACACATACACACATGTACATGTAAATATATATATATATATATATATATACACTCATATTGTGTGTATATATGTGTTTGTGTGTGTATATATATATATATATATATATATATATATATATATATATATACATTACACTTTCGTGTACTTAAAAAACATTCAGAGCTATTAATTACGTGCTTTCATTTTCAAGCTGTTTAGAAGGCTATCATGGCTATTATAGTAGGCAAGTGCGTGACAATTCCTTTCTCACTTGGTATACCGATACTGTAATTTCGGTTTATTGAACTCGGGGTTAATTTTGGTTTGTCTTGGCGGTAATATTGTCTATTAAGTTTAATAATTTGACTTATTTTGACTTTTTAATTTACTATTTTTATGTTATAATTTTGCAGTTGTTGTCAATTGTATATATATATATATATATATTTTTAAGATCAAATAATACACACAAATACAGGAATATTTAATTTATTGAACAATAAACTCAAACAGGAAAAATATTCTAAATATTCTAACAGGAAAACACATTTGATATTCTATATATATATATATATATATATATATATATATATAGATGTATATATATATATATATATATATATAAATATATATATATAACAACATAGGTTATTCAAATACAGGAATATTTATTAATTTATATACAAAGCTTTTCGTTGGTAAACAGTACCAAAAACATCAAATTTTCATTCCTGATGATGTTGGTACTCTTTACCAACGAAAAGCTTTGGATATAAATTAATAAATATTCTTGTATTTGAATAACCTATGTTGTTTTAAATTATTAAACAAGAAAACGTATTTTATATTTATATATATATATGTGTGTGTGTGTGTGTGTGTGTGTGTGTGTGTGTGTGTGTGTGTGTGTGTGTGTGTGTGTGTGTGTGTGTGTGTGTGTGTGTGTGTGTGTGTGTGTGTGTGTGTGTGTGTGTGTGTGTGTGTGTGTGTGTGTGTGTGTGTGTGTGTGACTGTGTGCGTGGGGGGGTTGTCTGTGTCTGTGTGTGTGGGGGGGGGGAGTGTGTGTTTTTGTCTGTGTGTTTCTTAATGTAGGAATTGGTGGTTAGTTTTAATGGCTTGTGTGGATAAGTTTTAATTGTGTTTGGTGTATTTATTGAACAATTTAAAAATAAATAACAACTCTTTTACAGATAATTTACGTATCTCGAAATCCTAAAGACATGTGTGTTTCTTACTACCATTACATGAGGTTGGTCCACAATATGGATGGCAGTTTTGATGATTTCTGTGACCTAATGTTGGCTGGAAAGGGTAAGATTGTATTTCCAATTTTTATATAGGGTTGACTATTCTTACATATATTTTTGAGTCCAAAAGTCTAACAAAAAATATACAAAGATTATATATGCACTGGCTTCATGATGTAATCTTGGCACGCGAATTAGCTAATTAATTGAGAGCTACCCCCAATACATAGGTCAGCCACGAACTAAACATTTTCTATATTTAAAAAAAAAACAGAGAACAGGTCAACATAGAGTGTTGTTAATATAGCAGTGATGGGAAGTGATTTGCAAACCTTTGATTTAGTCACTGTTATTCAAAAACCACAGTTGGATTTCTTACGTAGCGAGGTGAAGTAGCAGATTATTGTCTAACTAGTCTGTGACTGAGTGACAAACCGCTCCTACCCGCGACGCGTGAACCCAAACCGTTCCCAATCGTCACATCCAAGTAGACTGCTAAGGTAGTTGACCTTGAACTGTCCTTTGTATATGTGGCCGAGACGGGATATCTGTCTGTCACTGCTTTCACAAACGTAAAGAACGAAATGAGCTGGAAATTAGAGCATGTTTTTTTACTGTGATTGTGATTCGCAGTTCCTCTTTACCACTGACTGTGACTCACTGTGACTATAACTTGTGACGGCCACTCGTGGCATTGTGACTGTGATCGTGATCGCTAAAGAAAGTTCTCAAACAAATTGGTTTCGTAATAGTTCATTATTCATTTATAAACAATTTGTTTCATTTAAGTTGATTATTTTTAGGTTTAATTTTTAGTATATATTACATAGTATTAATAAATACAGTCCGTGCCTGAAAGTTAAATGTCTAGAGTGAAAAAAAGAAACAGCAGAAGACGAAATCTGTACGTAATTTGAACATTGTTTACTTGGGACGAATATGATAAGGGAAGTCAAATGGCATTTTGTAATGATATTTTTGCACATACACATAATACTTTTAATTAATATAAAATAACCATACTGACATGGTCAATTCACATATCATTACCTAACCTCAATAACTAATAGCAACTGACAATCACACTTAATAATCACAATCACGGTTAAATATCACAGTTATTTCAAAGTAGCAATCACAGTTTTACCTGATAGTGCGCATACCCTGTATGAGAGACCACTCACAGATTAAACAATCCCTTTTAGGCAGTTATATTTTTGAAAGCAAAAATAAATAATGTATATGAAACTAAAATTATATTCCACAACATATAATAAACATGAATATACAAACTTCTTGCCACAGCAGTTCACACTAGAACATTATTTTTAGCAAGTAGTAAAAATATGTTGTAAAGTCATTTCCTAGTTAGGCCAAAAAAAAATATTTTACTAAATACTTACTTTTTACTAAATAACTAATATTAATATAAATACGTATATACATATGACAGAATCGCAATATTATGTTAGGTTAGGATGGGTTTGGTTAGGTTAGGTAATATTTATCGCGTTCAACATTTACTGTGTCTCAGGTAACACCTAAAATTTACAGAGACTTCGAAGATAAAAACTCATAATGAACGATGATCACAGCAGACTTCGTGCTTTTACCATTACGTTTGGTAAATCTTAGGTTCTACAGGAGAAGCTGCAAGTTCTAGCATACCTATAATAAGTTGCAATTAAGATGGTGCCATGAGTTTACTGAGTTATTATAAAAATATCTGGTATTACCAAGCTGTAAATTAAGAACAACACATGGAATCTTTAAAACATGGAATTTTTTTAGATGTAGTTTCATAATATAAGATTTCTTCATTTCAATGGCATGTACGTATTTATACAGTGTATTCACGAAGATGTGGCAAACGTTTGGTTCATTCTACATGTAAAAATAAAAGAAAAACGTTCATATAAATGTAGATCTGGACAAGCTTGGTTAGTGAATTCAACCAACTATAGATTTTCCCAGAATTTCGTTTGATCCTGTGAAATAAAAACCTTCTTTAGTACACTAAGAATAAAAAAAAGACTTTATTATGGATTTTCATCTGACAAAGGGAATAAAAATGTCCAAAAACAATATTCTGAGTAGGTTTTAAGGAAATAGGGGTAAATCTTAAACAGGGCAAAAACAACCCCTTTTGTTTCATTTTTTATTTTACCACTGGAATTAACAACTGAATGAATGATAAGACGTCAAATATCGAGTCAGAATTGCTAATTTATTTATTGCAACGTTTCAGAAACTGATTTGTTGCCCTTATCAAGCCTCTAGTGCTATAAAAAACGAAGTCCTTAGATTTAGAGTTTAAATGTTTAATGTGAGGAGCAAAACATCAAACGCCCTACACTTTACCAAAAATGTCCTTTGAACATAGCTCTGCTAACTCGTCTTTCTGCACCGGTGTTGCAATCAGTTTCCGAAAAGTTGCAATAAATAAATACAACAATTTTAACTAGATATTCAACAGTCATCATTTATTCAACCTGTTTTTCTTTGTCATACATAATTTCATTGAATAGGTAATAAACTCATAGTGATTTTAAATAAAACTTGACAAAAATAATTCTGAGTAAAATTGTTTGAAGTATTGACAAAATGAACAAACTGTATAAAAATTCACTTTTATTCAAAACAGTGTCATACTTATTTACAATTGGTAAAAGAAAACTACTTTCTTAGATTCGAAGTTAATGGAAAAAACTATACTATAAAATTTATTTAATAGATTAATTATATTGCTGTGTGTTTTGATCCTAACTACTAGTTCTGTTATTATGCTGTACGACTTTTTTTAGAGAGTTTTTTATTATATGAGTTAGCAATACAATATTGTAGCTACTTAACAATGTATTTTTTTGAAAGCAGATTAATTCAGTTATGGTGAGAGCTTCCATCTGAGTTTCAGTCCAAGTGCGTACTGCACTGTTCTTGTTACTGAATTATTTGTTTTGTTCTTGTTCTGGTATAGGCCTATGTATTATTTCCAAATACTGCATTATCTGCTTGTACTGTTGAAGTATTACATAATTACCTAGTGTTGCTATGTTTATTTTCAACCGAATAATATGCGGATATGTTGTGTGTGAAGGCAGTACTATTTCAAAAACGATAATTTTTACAGTTCCAATCGGGCCTATCTGGGATCACATCTTGGGATACTGGGAGAGACGAAATGAACCAAATATTCTTTTCCTGAAATACGAGGACATGAAAAAAGTAAGCGAATATTTATTTCAATTAAAATTTTTAGAATATACTTAACATTCATAAACGTTAATTTCATTTCAGTGATCTTTTGATTTTGGTTTTTGTTTCGAAAATCCAAGCATGTTTGTTATTTATATAGCTTCGGTATATATATATATATATATATATATATATATATATATATATATATATATATATATATATTAACAAATATATGAAAAAATAAGAGAAAATACAGATACAAGAATAATTTATGGAATCATACAATTCAAAACTTTTTGTTGGCAAACAGTACCAACATCATCAGGAATAATAAGAAAGAATGTTATGCATTCAAGAACGTCATAAAATCAAAATTCGATACTATATTCAATGTATGTAGTGTTAACGCAGCAAATTAATAAATATGGCAATATTTTAATAGTTATGGCAACACTGTTAGATCTTATTGATATTTTTATGTATGCCATTATTCCTGATGATGTTGGTAGTGCTTGCCAACGAAAAGCTTTGAATTGTATGATCCAATAAAATATTATTGTATTTGTATTTTTTCAATAATACACAAGAATACATATTACATATAAATGTCTGATCAGAAAGTTTCCCTTCCCTGTCGGAAGCCCCATTGAAAATCTGTTATGATATTTTCAGCAAAGAAGTGTAGCTTTTTCAGTATTGTATTTGAGAATATTTTATATGCTACCGTGAGAAGAGATATTCCACGATAGTTACTACATTCCAATTTGTCACTCTTTTTAAAAATATGACATATGGGACTATTTCTCCATTTCCTAATCTCGCATTCCCATTCTCATGTGTCTAGGATCAAGGAATATATTGTGACTGTACAATTTCTCCATGAGTAAGTCTTCACCAGGTGCTCTATTGCTTTTCAGCTTTCCAATCGACTCCATGAAGTCATCCATGTCCGGTTGCTTAATGTCATCCTCATTTGTCAATTCTATTCGGCTCAAGGTATTGCTGTCCGTGTCAATCGTCCGAGCTTCCGCGTTATACAGATCACCCTAGTACTCTGCCCATCTGCCAATAGCTTCCACCTCTCCTTCTATTACTCTACCATCTTAGTTTTTACATGAACTCCTAGTTTAAGTTGGAAACCTCTATTTATTTATTTAACAACACCGTACAATTTCCTGGACTTTTTATTACTTCTTAACTCGACAATTTGCTTTCTACTTGCTTTCTTAGAAAGGTTTTTTTTTCAGGTATCACTTTTTTTGCTCTTCTACGGCTCAGTTGGTAAACTGAGGTGTTCTGTCTTGTAGCGCGCTGTAACATTATCAGTCTATATGCATTTCTTATTCTTAGCGCCTCACGACATTCGTCATCGAACCATTCCTCAACACGTCCCCTTATTTTCTCACCAATTACATCATTCGCTGTTTCCTCGATGACTCTGCTAATTTTGCACCACTTTACTTCTATTCCTGTTTTTTCAGTTGGTGAATAAGCAGAGATCAAAATTTTATTTCTAAATTTTTCCTTCGAGCGCATCTTGCAAATTCTATGATTAATAATTTCTAATAGTAGTAAAGTACGACGTAGTCTTTTTTTAAGCATGAATCCTGTTCTTCTTTGTCCAGTTTTCGCTGTTCCACTGTATAGTATATTCTTTCTTATCAAGTATACCTTGCCCTCCCCATCTAATCTCCTGTAGAGCCACTGCGTCAATGTTAAATTGAATTAGCTGTTCAGCCACTTTCGCCATTCTTCCAGGCTGTAACATTCTCCGAACATTCCGTGTTGCTAAAACCAGATCCGAGTTCCGTTTTCTTTTGCCATTTAATCCATCCTTTATTATTACTTTGTTTGGTTTCGTAACAAGAGTTTTTTACGATGCAGGGTTGTTAGCTCTACGCTCAGCCACTGACTGGCGGGCAGGTAATTTTTTATCAGTGTTTCCGTCCCTTAGCTTGGTTGCTCTTTCTGCAGCTAAGAGCCCAAGCAACTCTTGTTTTTATTTTGGAGGTCATGCCACTCTCCTAATCTTTGGGGTCCCCTCCCAAACCGTGCAAGAAAGCACAGGTCAGTGCTTATTTGATGGCGGAACTTACTCGCCATGCCACAACATCGTCAACGGGTTATGTGGTATTTAATACGTACGATCGTGCCAATGATTGAACGTCCACCCCTGTTGATGTTGCCACTTCTATAAATATATATATTTGAAATTTAAATTGGTAACATAAAAGGAATGCAAGAGGGTTATATAAGTAACAACATAATAACAAAACAAAAAATGGCTTATGATGAAGAAAATACTAATAGAAATAAAAAGATGTTTCAAGAATGAATGGAGTTGAGAAAAAACCATCAAATTTTATTATATATCAATGACACAAATCTTTCTAACCGCCATAGTTATTAACCATTTTTTTCTTTTTCTTATTTTTCCCCAGTAATTTTCGTTTCTCTAGACCAGGGGTTCCCAAATGGTACGCGGGAAGATACGAAAAGGGGGGGGGGTTCGCGTCACGTGGCCTAATCAGGAAGCTCACCAAGTGAGTTGGAACTGCAGCAAAAATTTATCGATTTAACAGAAGACAATTCCATGATAGATGTTTTTAAAGAGACTTCTGGATCGTGTGTAAGTCCAATGCTCTTCCGGAAATCTATGCTGATTTTTATGCTATATGTCACTAGTTATTTGTGTGAGAGAGGTTTTTCTGAACTGCTGCATGTAAAATGTTAATGTAGAAACAAGGTAACAAGTATTGAAGAGGATTAAGTTAACTTCAATTACTCCTGAAATTGACTCCTTACTGGCAGACAAACGGCCACAACCTTTGCAATAATCAAAATACACATTGACCTTCATTGATTTGTACGTTTTTTGTTGTTTTTGTACCAATAGTATAACATTTTTGTTGTGTAAATATAAGTATTAAATAAAACTGTAAAGTGCATAATTT
>JBAIZL010000004.1:266603763-266613763 GCA_036971475.1 Prosapia bicincta | reverse complement strand
CAGAAAGCCCTTAAATACAGCTTCTATCACATTAAGTAACTATGCAGGCTAAGGATTCAAAGTCAATATGGACGTCCTCACTTGGCCGTTCCTTTCACCCGATCAATCCGCAAGTGATTTTTTACGTTGCAATTTTAATATACCATATCGAGCTCACAGAGGTGCAATATAGTGCGATACAAATATTGGAACAACTCCAATACCACAAACATAATAATTATTACAAGTTACTTAGGATTAAACACTTATGTACATTTCGATATCATCATCATCATCATCATCAGAGGATCCTCTGACTACTAGCCTAGGTATGATGATGAGATGATCTTCTAAATGTAGATAAGGGTTTAATCTTGGGTAACTTGTGAAATGTGTCATCTTTGTGGTAAAGGATTTTTGCCAATATTTTATTGTAATTTCAAATCAACATATATAATGCCTTACCATGTAATTTTATAAAAATATCCCACAATTCCTTAATCAAGAGCGACAAATCATATGAAAGGCTCGACAAATTCGCATGCTAATAAAACTAAATGTTAAATCAACTGTTTTATGCACTGGGTGAATCAAAATAAACACTTTTTGCTGGTTTATTGTGGATATAACAATAAAATCTTTCATTCCAAATAAATACAGCACACACTGGCTTTATGTGTAACATTTAAATAGAAACAAGCTCTTTATAATCATTTTAATAAATTATTTTATAAATCCATAAGATTTTCTGCTCACGCGCAATGAGTTTATTTGTCCTGTTATTCTTCAGAAGTATTTGCATTTATTATTGACAAAAATCTATTGCTTTTAAACCATATTGATATACACTTTATCCACAAATACATTGCAGACGATTAATATAGTTAAAGTACTTTGTTTTATCTGCGACGCTATCTGGTAAACCTCCGAAATTTTATGAACAAACTGCATATAACTCAATGAGTAATACATCTAATCAGTCCGTTGTAAGGATAACGAGCTGAAGACCTAAGACGTGGTCCGCGTACCATGGCACTGCTTTCGAACACTGACAGGTGATAGCAAACAGACAGATCAGTTGAATATGAGATCCTTGTAATTAGACAGGAGGTAGTAAGTGGATACACGGCAGCTCGTGGTTGTCCTCACGACCGTCAGGCGGTCGGCCCTCTCGAAGTTGGCTTTCACGACTTCGTAGTACCTTCCGTCACTGCAACAATCGATATATTGAATTTTAACAAATAATTGCAACTAAAATAGATATTAGATTAGTACATTTTAGGTTAGAATTAGTACATTTTACTATTTCTACAAATTTACACGAAATCATTAAATTAAACATTATTTAAGCAGTTGAATTTTTTAGATTACGTTCGGTGAAACTTAATTATTAATTTTTACATTAATTTTCGACTATCTGAACTTTAATTTATTTTGTAAATTTTTTTTAAACTTACTGAAATAGAACGTTTTTGATCACTCAGTGGCGATCTTTATCAGTGTCTAAATTTTTCACTTGGAGTTGTTAGGTTAAGCGGTGACGGTTTTAAAGGCAGGTTTCCGATAGTATCAAAGAGTATGTATGATTTGTATTGGGTTTGTTCGTTTAGTATGTATGTACGTTGTGTTTTTGTGTGTTTGAAAATATCATATTGTTCTAGTGTGTTGAGATGGGGGTCCTTTTTTGTTGATGTGTAAGATTTCTAGGTTATGGTAAATATCTGTGTATTTGTGTTCCGTTTCTTTTAGGTTATTGGAGAATGCTGAATGTTCTGTTTGGGGGATTTTGTGTGTTCCATGACTCTTTGTTGAAAGCTGCGACCTCTTTGTCCTGTCTCAGTAAGTTTTTACAAATTTAAAAAATTAATTAAAGTTCGAATAGTCATAAACTAATGTAAAAGTGATTAATTATTTAAGCAGGTAATAAATGTTTGATATTTATTTTACATGTTTGCTATAATTAAACATAGGCAAAATATAGATTACAAAAACAAACAAACAAAATAAAATAATACGTGTTAAGGAAATTACACTTCGACCTCCATATTTGCAACTATGTATTTTAAAATTTGTAGACAACATGAAAATTTACAGTTATAAAATATCTTATTTAAATAATATTTTAGAACCTAAATGATTCATTACTTTTTAGATCATACAAAAAACTACACTAAAAGTTTTCATTACAATAAATCTACGAAACTGTGTACATGCATATATTTCTAATCAGGAATATACACATTCCTCTTCACATTTATTAAACCCTTTATATTATGCCACTTCTAGTACCTTCACGTATTTATCATTCGCTTTACTTCTAGAAGGTTCTAGAAGAACGTAGCTGTTGCCTCTGCATTAGAGTAAAAGGACTTCTAAACTCGTCAACCCGTGTGCCATAAATCACGGGTTGTGTATTTCCCGTTACAATACTAACACTGCATGTCCCTTAGGGCCAACTGAACTGTGAACACAGAGTACTTAACTCTAGTTCATTATTAAAAGATCTTGGTAGAAATACATGATCTCTATTACGTTAACAAAGAGTTCACATCAGAAAAAACAATTAAGTAACGCAAATTAAAACTCTCCAAGTAAAATTCCAACGAACGCTAACAGCCTTTAAGGAAGGAAATTATTTAAAACATTAAAAATAAAAATTTGTGATATTTGTAAATTTCAATATTTCCTTTTACTGTTCACTGTATTTATTCTATATTTTTGAACGTTTTTAATTAAGTAATGAAACAACTAGAAAAGCTAAATGTAAAACTAGTTCAACTAGTTTTGAGACGATTTGCCATATCATAGCTCAATCATTAATGCAATCAGTATCATTTTTAATGATATCAGGCAACTTAAACTTTATAGGATATTATGAGACACACTCCAGATACTAATACGATTTGGATCGTCATTTTTAAATACCCAGTCAATTCCCAAATCATAAAGGCATTGGTAAAATGACCTCAGGTTAAGGACAATCTATTCGATTACCACCCAAAATCAAATGAAAAGTGGGAAAACTGGTTTACACACTATCAGTAAATTACTATCTGCTACTTATGCCATCTTAAATTACTTTTAAACAAAATTAGGTAAAATATTTTATCGTATCTAGTTGAATATTGAAGTTCGTGTATTTTTTATGCAAGTTTTTAAAAATATCTGCTTTCGACAGATCATAAGGTTTTGGATGTACATGAAGCCAGTAAATAATACGTAAGTAGGTACTAAACATTTTCAAGATGTGTAAACCTTTAGGATACTAAAATCCCCTTCACTTTCAGCAGTAAAGTGGTTTGGCTAATTATTTTTAAATACAATGTTTTGCTTTATTGTAAAAGGCCATATTGGCAACATAGGTATTGAGATTTTATTGAAGACGCTTATGGAAGCAGCAAGGGTTGACGTATCACAATGAAGAATATATGACGTTGTTGTTACCTTCATTTCATGCATTATATTTCAGGTAAATTATATTACATTATAAAATATACATGACATTGTACCACTTGATATCATTTCGCATCAAATCTGTACATTGTAATAACTTACGTATTATACTCTTGAATTTTGTAGAATCAATATCTTTCATGACTATCCGAACTTTACGTATTATACATTATATTTCAATAAAATACATTACATTATATTAATTGTATTTCTTCATCCTATGGCATAATATTATACGATAATAAATCTTACAGTATCATATTGTATTGTATTGTCTTATACTATAATTTATTATACTATTTTGTATCATATTATATTAAATTAAAGGCTGTTTCACTGTCATAATATTAAAATATTATATTATAAATTATATCACATGACAGTAGCACGTAGCTGATAATAAAAGTATAAAAAATGACTGACGAACTGGAATTAGGAAAGTTTTATCCCTTAACTGAGGGAAATGATTCTTTTTGTTCATAACGTTTTGTTGTTTTCTTTTATAAGTTGTTTATAGTTTGAATATGTTTAAAACTAGATTTATAGGATCCAAAACTATTTTACTAATATAGATATTATATTTCACAATGAACGTTAAGGAAAGAGCAGATAGCTTCGGTCTCTACTATAACTGTAGAGCTACATACTTTGTATCATTATTCACTCCTTTTCTCATTAGTTACATAACTTGACACCCCAACCAAAGTCACCGCATATGCTACTTCCTTTGTTATGCAGTTGGTACAAGTATCCGTGTTAACTTCAATTGGTACAATCATGATGAGATGGAGGTGATGACCTTTCACCTTTCACCTAGCAAATGTCACCTGTCTCGTACGTATCTTAGAAACATATATCAACTAATGACACTTTAAGCACCTCGAAACCCCTTCCTTGCTAGTCTTGTTAAATTTCTCCCTCAAACTCAACCCACCCTTTTCCGCCCTTTGTTATTTCCCCTTTATTCTAAACGCTGTGTCATATCTTTAATAACGAGCTTTCAATTCTTCAAACATGTTTACACTTTCTCCGCGTCCCCAACAGCGATCCATTTCAACATTATTACGTGCACGATAAATTCTTTTCTCACATTACTCACTCTTCTTATTTATATTAAAATACTGCTCTAAGTCTGTCATTGCGTTACCCCTTTTTACTTCCTTCGGTTCGTCAGGTATAACCCTTGGCTTTTCACCCTCTCAGAACAATTTTCCTCCTTTCGATCTCTAATAAATTTTATAATTTTCTTTAATTAACTACCCCAACTTTATAGCTCTATATTAAGTCCTAACGAATTATCTTCCCTTATTTTTTCTTTATCCACCCCTTCATTCCTCACTGTATGCCCCGCATTTATACTCTCTTCAATAACCCTTACACTGTGAACTCTATCTCGCGACCCTTCTATGATACTTAATCATAATCGAATTTGAAAAACATTTTTCGGCACTTCTCCCTATTAATTAACTGAATCACTTTTTCACTATTCGATCTTTTCTCTCTCTCCACTTTTCACTCCCACTCCCTTCTCCTCTCTCTCTCTCTCTCTCTCTCTCTCTCCCCCTTTCTCTGTTTCTCTTTCTTTCTACCTCCCTCTCTATTTCTTCTCTCTCTCCCTTAATTTATAATGACCAATATTCTCATTCTCTCTTTCTCTTTCCTTCTTTCTCTCTACCTCCCACTCCCTGCATTCTCTTTCTCTCTTGATATTCTATTAATTACGATTCTAGTATTTCTTTCTATCCTCCTCTCTTTCCCCCTCTCTCTCTCTTTCTCTCTCTCTCTCTCTCTCTCTCTCTCTCTCTCTATATATATATATATATATATATATATATATATATATATATATATATATATATTCTATTAAACAAGATTCTAGTAGGTACGTTATTCTCCCTCTTCGTGTCTCTCTAGAAGGAAAGAAAGAAAGACAGAGGGGCAAGACAGAATTAAAAACCCCAAAATACATGTTTTCCTTCGACTCCGTTTCCTCTTTCTTAAGACTTTCCCCACTTTGTACTACCTCCTTATATCCGCAGCCACCCTTTTCTTTTCCCTATATCTATTGATTTCAGTGATTATAGTTGAAATGTAAACATGCAATATCTAACAAGTAAAACTATTGACAAATTTTAGAAATATTATATCATTAATTCAATATTACATTTAGAACAATAAACATTTTTAAATATGAGGAACATTTTTACAAAAACTTGTATGGTAAATTTGAATAGATTATCATTCTTCAATGCCTACTATTAGTTCACACTCTTTATATACATATATATATATATATATATATATATATATATATATATATATATATGTATATATATATATATATATATATATGTCTGTGTGTGTGTGTGCGCGCGTGCATGCGTGCGTGTATGTGTGTGTGTGTGTGTGTGTGTGTGTGTGTGTGTGTGTGTGTGTGTGTGTGTGTGTGTGTGTGTGTGTGTGTGTGTGTGTGTGTGTCTGTGTGTGTGTGTGTGTGTCTATGTGTGTGTCTATGTGTGTGTGTATCTATTTTGTTTAAATTTTCAATCGTTGATAAAATACTTTTTATTCACCCGCCGTCTGAATACTTATTTTTAAACTTGTAGTGGATGATACTTCATGTTAGTACAGTTTTTTTAAAATAATAATTCATTATTAATCTCTACTATTAGTTAAACTCTCCCTAACATAATTATAAACCTTGCTCGTGTTTCAATAATTATTAGCAAGCTGGATATTGTTTATTAACTAATAAAATACTTTTTATATATCCACTCAAGTTCAAATACATATTTTTAAAACTCGTAGTGGATGACACTTTTACAGGTATTTTTCATATATTAATTAATTAATTTAATTTAATTAATTTTGCTTTCTATTCTGCCACTCAACATTGTGGTTCTGCCACATGTATATACGTATTTATATTATTTGTAATTATTTAATGAAAAGTAACTCAATTAAAATTTTTCCAAGTTGACTTAAGCAGGAATTGACTTAATTGTATTTATTCCTTATTCATACTTGAACTCACTCATATACACTATTTGTTTGTTAGTATTGGTTATTTGTCATATTTTTGAAAATTATTGCAATATGTGTTTTACTTCACGAATGATCTATCATTATCAAATTTTAAACCAAATTTTCTATTGAGGTTTAGCGAGTATTCAAGTGACGTCCAGTGGACGTGTGGCAAAGGTAAGATAGAATCTGGGATCAAGTCATCCCGATAGAGACTGAGCGGATATAATTCAGTAGCTTAGAAGGCCTTAGACCAATTAAGTCGTACACGTTTTCAAATTTAATTAATAAATGATTATTTGAAAAAAAACTGTATTAATAACAAGTGCCCTGAGCTGCAAGTTTTAAAAGAATCTATTTAAACTTGAGAGGATGAATAAAAGGTATTTTATTAAAGAATAAAACTTTGAACGAGCTATATATATAAAGTGAAAACAAGTAGTAGATATTGAAAAATTAACTTAAATTCACCTGTAACCATTAGTTACTAGGACATTATGTTTTCAATCAATTTCGACTTCTTTTCATAAATGTTAACCTTACGCTATCAGACATTCAGCTATAAACAATAATATACATCACCTGAGAACTAGACATCGCATTTTTAGGCACTTCACTCTCAAAATATCGATAGCTTTCTGGCTCTTGTCCGAAAAGCGTAAATTCTCTGGATCCCATTTTAGTTCAATACGTTCCAGGTTCGGACAGTTATTAGCGATCCCATCCATGAGCTGGTCTACGTGTATGTTGACACCTAACCTTTCCGAAGTGCCCATAATGATGATTCTAACAGAAATAATTGCCCTTTTAGCTAAGTATTATTGCCATTGTACAAAAACTCAAAGTATTTGAATAAATTTATATTGTTTTATTTTTCTAAATATTATTGCAAAAAATATTCCAAACAAAATTGCTGCAAATATTTGCTTAACGTTACATTGAAGACCCACAACTAACAAACGCTGGATGTAAATATACCTGGGTGAATGTTTCTAAACGAGTTTCGCAAAATATAAACTGTTAAATTCATGTTTATGCAACGATACTTATAATTTCGGGTAATATAAGCAATCCTATAAAAAGGGGTAAAGACAGTACTAATGGATTGAGTGTTAATAATGTGGTATAAAATTAGCTGTCTGGAATGTGACGCCACTTATGTGGGTGAGACTAAGAGACAGGTTGGTGTTCGTGTACGTGGACATGAGAATAATAGTAAGAAGGGTAAACCCTCTTCCTCTCGTGTTCTCTTTGTACATAGGGAAAGGTTTGGGCATAAATTTGGTTTTGAAAATTTTATTACTGGATAATGCGTCCAACTGGAGGAAGAGGACTTATTCTGAAGTTGTCCATATTAACTTACAGAAGAATGGTATCAATACTAAACATGATTTGGATAAGTAATGTAGTACGTATAAACCATTGTTGTGTAAGTTAAAAGCATCCAAGAATTAGTTAATGCTGGTTGTATGTTCTTCTTTTTTGTTGTTTCATGGTATTAAGTATGGTTATTTTGTTTGGAGGTTTCATGTGTAAATTTTTTTAGATGTTTTGCTCTTTTAATTGTATTTTAGATGAACTATGTCTCTCACCATGTAGGTGGGTTTACTTTATTACGGTTTTTTGACTCAAATGTATTGATAATCTTTTACGTTTTACAATTTTTTTTGTTATGAATGTACTTGTATTTTTATGTTTAGTTATAATGTAATAGTTTTCAGGCTTGATAAGGGCAACTAAATAGTTGACAAAACGTTGCAGTAAAAATTAAACTTTTGACTCACTGTTTAACTGGCTTAACATTTATGCAATAAACAGTTAAAATTCAAAGAGATTAGAACAACCTAAATCTACAAAGACATGGAAAACTGCACAACCTCGAAACTTTATAATAAAACCGGTAAATGTACTTTACTAAGTAGGTATATTGCGTTACGACTACAACTAATTCGGTTTGGACAGATTTAGTCGTACAAAAATCATTAAACCCGCGCGTAACTACATTGCTTAGAAGTGCATAACAACATGTAACTGGAATATGAAAAGTACATTAAAGGCTATGTTGCATGTTTCATACCACCTTTGGTCACGTTATTTCATAAGGCACTCTAGTATGTAGAAAATTGTTTAATTGTTTTATAATTCTCAGATAGTTATAATGTTAAACGTAAAAGTAATAACTTTAAAAGGAAAATTATAATGTAAGTATAACAAAAATTGCAGCGTTATATATGAATATATATATATATATATATATATATATATATATATATATATATATACATATATAGAGAGAGAGAGAGAGTGAGAGCAAGGGAGGGAGAAAAGGAGAGAGAGAGAGAGAGAGAGAGAGAGAGAAATATCACTACAGAATTTTATCTCTGCTATCTTTACAGTACCACAATTTGTAAACGTTTAATAAAATGTTTATTCATAAGGATACCTCTGGCACTGGAGCCTGAATGGTTACCCTTAAAAGTGGGTTATTCCAGTGGTGCCCAACAAAATGTTTTCAAGGACCCCTCATGGGTCGCTATATTGACAGAGCCCCTCAAATTCTTAACCATAAATTGTAAATTACTCGCAAAAAATTGAGTTATATTGTTTCTTGGTAATATATGATTAGCCTGCCCACTTACTTTAAGGTGGAAACTGTTCTTACATATGAAAATTAAATTCAATGCTACCATAAGTTTATTACGAGTATATTGATGTAGTGTTTTATTTATTTAAGATACAAAAATGATTATAGCAATGTTAAAGCTTGTAGGTCCTGGCAAGATTTATTATACTTATTTATATTAATATTTTGTTTGGAACAATGAGTTAATCACAAGTCGGTTTTAATAGAGATAAACAGAGAAAAGCTATTGAATAAAACTATAATAGGAATGTTAATAATATTATTAATTCAAAATTATTATACAATGCAATTACAATAACTCACAACTTAACAATAATTTCAGCGAAATAAGTTGAATATGTCCTTTGAGTTAATTATTCCTGAATTGTTAGGTTCAATATCTGACACTTTTACTCTGAGATCAAACTGTCTAGCAAGCCGATTCCTATATTTATTTTCCATTAAGTACATATCTATGGATATGGCCGCAGAGAACGTATTGAGTGAAAATATTTTAATATCAGTGGCATTTCGCGGAACAATAAGGCAATGCCGCGGACCTGTTGGAAACCCCTGGTTTATTCAACACTAATAAAGTCCAATTATTATATTTTTTAACTAAACCTGTTCCTATACTTAAACCTGTTCAACCGTAACCAAAATACAACAGTAACTATATTAAACCTAGATATTGTATAGCCAAACCTATCCTAACTGACATTCTATAGATATGACGAAACACTTATATAAAACTATTGTAAAATGGTGCCTATTTAATAGAAAAGCAATTCCTTTACACAGTTTTCTGTGTGTTGGTCTATTTAGATCACTTAAATATTTTTTAAACATTTTTACCAATAATTATGATTTGTAAAACTTAAAATATACACCGGAATTTATTTTGTAGTAATATATACAAAA
>JBAIZL010000004.1:266586263-266598763 GCA_036971475.1 Prosapia bicincta | reverse complement strand
GGGCGTTTACTTGACTGGGACAGAGAGGGAGACGCTTTGCTAGGAAGCCTGTAATATTCTCTGTTATAAAAGAGGACGCTGTTATAACACAGCGCAACAAAATCTTAGAATAATATATTATTCAAAACCTTTCACAAAAAAAATTTACTTATGGAACAAGCGTCTTGAAAACAAATATTTTATTTCTCTCCCATCTCTTGTCATATTATTCCCAGATATTGACAAGAGTACAACGCGTCATTTCACGGGTATTGAAAAGACATTATTGCAAGTTGTTCATTATAGTTCTAGACACTACCGTGAATTGAAAGTTCAGTAATAGAAATATATAAAGGATTATAAGGTGGTGAGTTAAAGGTTGAGTAAAAGAAGGCTATAAGGGTGATTAAGTGGTTAGTTAAAGGTTCAGTTTTGGAAGTATATGACGGATGATTAGGTGGTGAGATAAGGTTCAGTAATAGAAGTATATAACGGATGATTAAGTGGTGAGTTAAGGTTCAATATTAGAAGTATATAACGGATGAATAACTGCTGAGTTAAAGGTCCAGTAATAGAAGTATATAACGGATGAATAAGTGCTGAGTTAAAAGTTCAGTAACAGAAGTATATAACGGATGAATAAGTGCTGAGTTAAAGGATCAGTAATAGAAGTATATAACGGATGATTAAGTGGTGAATTAAAGGTTCAGTAATAGATGTATATAACGGATGATTAGGTGGTGAGTTGAAGGTTCAGTAATAGAAGTATATAACGGATGATTAGGTGGTGATTTGAAGGTTCAGTAATAGAAGTATATAACGGATGAATAAGTGGTGAGTTAAAGGTTAGGTAATGGAAGTATATAACGGATGATTAGGTGGTGAGTTGAAGGTTCAGTAATAGATGTATATAACGGATGATTAGGTGGTGAGTTGAAGGTTCAGTAATAGAAGTATATAACGGATGATTAGGTGGTGATTTGAAGGTTCAGTAATAGAAGTATATAACGGATGAATAAGTGGTGAGTTAAAGGTTAGGTAATGGAAGTATATAACGGGTGATAAAGTGGTGAGTCAAAAGTTCAGTTTTGGAAGTGTATAACGGATGGTTAAGTGGTGAGTTAAAGGTTTGGTAATAGAAGTGTATAATGGATGATAAGTGGTGAGTTAAAAGTTAGGTAGTAAAGTATATAACAGATGATTAAGTAGTGCTTTAAAGGTTAGGTAATGGAAGTATGGTGTCGCGTCAGATGTGCCCAGCGACACTTGTGCCCAGCGACATTAGTGACCACATTGGTTCAAGGGGTGGGGGGAAGATACACTGGAAATCCCAACCCTCACCCTGACACGCTGCTAAGCCGAATGCCCCAGTCACTTGACACTTTCTCCTGGCTGTCTTGGTGTTAATTAGTATTCCTGGTTGTCTTGGTGTTAGTATTCGGACTGTTCGTATAGTGTATTCAGTGACGTTTATACTACCATGGAGCTCTCTACGACAACGAAGGGTAAAGAGTGCGCGCTATACGAAGGCTACTGCTATTACTTCAAGCGGAAAAATGAGGATGGTGTGACTTCTTGGCGATGTTCAAAGGTAAACTCAAAAAAGTGTTTTAGCGCTATCAAGAGCCGAGACGGTGAGATATTGATTGAAACCGATCATCAATGTAGAGCTCCAGATGTTGCAAGGCTGGAGGTGAAGAAAACTGTTCAAAAAGCGAAGAAGAGGGCTCGAGATGAAGATACATCTATTTTGAAAATATATAATGAAGAATTAGGCGAACTTCACAACAAAGGATATGAATTTGTCATGGAGATGCCATCTTAACGTGCGGCGAAGAGAGATCTCCATCGTCAACGGTACAAATCTCAAGGAAACCAAACAGAGCCCGAAACACGCGAAGACATCTTTGATAAAGAGATATTGAAAATGAAAGATGGCAATAGTTTTCTTCTCGCTGACGACAACGCTGGTGAAAGAATTTTAGTGTTCTGTGGAAACAGAGGAAGGGAGGGACTGAAATTCCAAAAAGAGTTTTTTATGGATGGAACGTTCAAGAGCTTAAGCAGTTTCGCAGATATATTCAATCCACGCCGATTTTGTAAGTTCGCCAGAAGAAACAAATGTATACCCTGTGGCGTTTGCACTGCTGCCGAAAAAAAAGAAAGAGACATACATTAGGCTGTTTCAAATTATACGTGAAGTTATACCTAGCTGGTCGCCAAGAACTGTCAACGTTGACTTCGAAATAGCAGCGATATCAGCGTTAAAAGAGGTGTTCTCTTTGGTTGTGGTAAAGGGGTGTTATTTCCACATGAAGAAGTGTCTGTGGAGAAGAGTGCAGGAGGTAGGTCTCACGCGCGACTACAAAGACAATGACCAAGTACGCCTTCACATTCAAATGTGTGCAGCTCTTGTATTCCTTAAATCTGAGGATGTTAGTGACGGTTGGTTGGAGATCTACTCTCAGGCTCCAGAAAATGCAAAACTAACTGAGTTTTTTGATTATTTCATAGAAACATGGCTGGAAAATGATGACTACCCTATTGAACTATGGAACTGCCACAACAGACGTCATAGAACAACTAATGCTGTTGAAGGATGGAACAACAGACTAAACAACACCCTTCGGAAAACAAATCCTAGAATCAAAGAATTGATTAGCTGTTTGAAATCTGAAGCGGAAAATGCAGCCCGCGCATACATGACGCTACAGTTGCACCTTGGAGGGAAGAGGAGAAAATCCACTTATATAAGCAAAATGGTGACATGAGAACATTTCTTTTAACTATGTCCTACTTACAAAAATTAGACTGAGCTCAAACTGGATAATGATAAAAGTAATGAGCATATTTGTAAATAGTACGAAATTCATTTAAAAAAACAAAAAAAAAACAAAAATTAAAATACAAAAAAAAAGAAATTGACATGTTAAACTATGATATAAAAAAACAAATATAAAAATGACGAAGCTTATAGCTGATTTTAAACACGCCTAAATGATAGAAAACTTACTTGTGTTTCTAAGTAATGGTGAAACTTGTTTTCTATCACTTAGCCAGTCCAAAGCATGGGCAAAGTGTGATGGGAATCAAAGAGGCTATAATCATAACTAATGCAGGAAATAATGTGGGTCTCCCAATCCATGGTATATTTGGGGTAGCTTGGTCACAACTGTCGCATATTTCATCATGGTCACAAGTGTCGCTGGGCACATCTGTCGTATATTCGGAAGTATATAATAACAGATGATTAAGTGGTGAGTTGAAAGTTAGGTAATGGAAGTATATAACGGATGATTAAATGGTGAATTAAAGGTTCAGCAATTGAAGTGTATAACGGATGATTAAGTGGTAAGTTGAAGGTAAGGTAATGAAAGTATATAACGGATTAATGAGTGTTGAGTTAAAGGTTAGGTAATGGAAGTATATAACGGATTATTAAGTGGTGAGTTATTGGTTAAGTAATGGAAGTATATAACAGATGTTTACGTGGTGAGTTAAAAGTTCAGTAATAGAAGTATATAACGGTTGATTAAATATTGAGTTAATGGTTTAAGCATCGAAGTATGTAACGGATAACATGATGGAATTTATACTGGCGTTATTAATCTGACGGAAATTATACTGATGCGAAATTGTAGGTGTACATCCATCAAATACGTTTTTTGGGCTATACATTTTTTTCACTTAAAAAATAATAATTACAACTTTGAATAGACCATGCAGTTAGTTACCGAGTCATTGAATCCATTCAGCTGACCCGCACTAAGAAAGCGCAGGTTAGGAATGCGTGTGAGCATGTCGATGAGGCATTCCGTCGATAGATCCGTGGCGGTTATGTCCAGCTCCTGTATCGACGACTTTTCCCACTCTACCTGCATCACATATTCACTTTGAAGGTCTGTAACATTTAGTGCCGATTTTCAGAATTTATAATAGCATAATTACACATTACTTTATAAAATACAACTACAGTAATCATGTAAATATATAATTAATTTTAAATGTGTTTAATATGAAAACATTTACAGCGACACCTACAAAAACCTATTGGATAGACGTAAACATACTACTTGCCGTCTGTATAAACTCTATCATGAGTTACTTCAAAGTGATTTAAATATTAACATAAGATGTCATACATCAGCTGATTTTATGTTAAACGCTATGCTGTACAATTTTTTTAACATGCAAGTTATGTTACATTATTTTACTTTTTTAAGAAAATAGTTTACTATTAAGTAGTGTTCATCACTTATTAAATATATTAATTTATTTAAATTCGGATGAACCTCAATACAAACAATTTATTATAACGATAAGTTTAGGTTATGTATTTAATAAATTATATATTTTTATGGGTTATCTATTTTTATAATTGAATTTTTGAAATGAAAACATTCTTAGGCGCTTCTGATACGTTTTAAGGACTGATTTAAATTGAATTTTTTACAAAATTTCTATTCAGTAAACATCTAATGCATATTTTTTTAAATAATTAAATATAGGCCAGTGGGGCGGTACCCCGACGGAATTTCTAAATAGAAATAGGCGAATGTGTTTACCAGGGACCCTAAGAATGTAGTAGTAGTAGTTTTTACGTGATTGAGTAACACACACACACACACACACACACACACACACACACCTTATAAATTGCGTAAGATTAAGCAGATTACTACCGTACCTTACCCAACTTTCTGAGGTAATCCGTTAATGCTAGAGGGTATAAAATATGGAACTAACTAGATGGCGCTAGTTAAATATTAATGAAGTAGAAGAGACTCCAAGTTTGGTTTACACTTAGCAAGTTGATACAGCTTTCGATTATTTATAGTCATGATTGAATATTGTAATATTTAAGTTTTAAGGACTTAATTTATTGCTCGTCAACTAGAGATGAAGACCTGATGGATGTATTTGTGACCAAAATTCTGGGCTTATTATTAATCTGAATAAAATAATTCAAATTTTAATCTCACAAAGGAACAATTTCGTGAAGGAAAGTTGTAAAATATAATTCTTATTAATTAATAATTAATTAAGTATAGTTTCAACTGAATATCCGTCTGAAACATTGATTTATTTTGTGACCTCGCATTCTGTAATACTCTACGTTACCCATTCTTATAACTCGTTTATACAGGCTGGTTCACAAAAAAGTAACACCCGAGATTGTATAATGTTTATGCCGAATCAAATGCCTTCTATTTATACCCCCTACTTTCCCTTCCCGTGTACAACCTGCAAATGTGAAGGTCGTAATAGCGTAGCAAACACCCCGGATGTGGACTGGTTACTTGGCACAATGCAGTCATATTCAGTGGAACAGAGACTTCTTATTGTAGAGTTCTTGCCCGAAGCGTTTCAATTAATGAAACCCGAGAAATGTTTCGTGAAATACCCGGGAAATACCCAGAGAGTACTATTCCTGGCGAGAGGATGGTTCAAGTGTTGTTACGAGGATAGCGTAGTACGAGCACAATTGTAAATACATCGAGAAATAAGACTAATTTAGTCCGAACTTCTGTAGTTGTTGCTAACATCGCAGCTGATAGAACAAAGTCCGTAAGACGACTCGGCATTCATCATAGCAAGTTGGTGTGCGACGCAGATCTTTCCAAATAGTTCTACACGCTCTTTATTGTATTTATAAATTGTTACAATAATTCAAGATATATGTTGTAAATAAACAGATTTCATCCCATTTGTATTGCACGTTTTTACGGGGCTACTTTTATGTGCGCCAACCTGTATCGTAAATGATCATCAATCTGTATTATATTGAATATCAGCACAAGGCAATATCAAATAATTTATTTATTTAACCTATTATTTCCCTTAAACTATTTTTTATATTATTTTTTTCACAACTTAATTAGTGTGTATTATTATAATGATATAAAATTAGTTCACACTCCCCCTATATATATATATATATATATATATATATATATATATATATATATATATATATATATATATATATATATAGTAAGTAAAACCTCTCATACCTGGAACCTCCAATATCCGGACGTAACATGAAAAAATCAAGCGTCTTTATTCTGCTAATTATTATATTATAAATGTAATAATATATGTCTTCAATAACATATCTGGATACAATCCATGACGCATAGCGAAGCTTTCCAGGCATTTGACCAGCTGATTACGTCGAACGACAAGACGAAGCAACAGTAGCCGATCATCTACTCTTTCGAAGGTTCAGGGATATTTCATGAAAGAAACGTGTTCAACGAAACAAGCAAACCGCCATAACAACTTTTTTACCAACACTGATAATTAATGTAAATATGCATGTACAGTACAGTATTAAGTAACAGCACGTACAAGCAAGTTACTAATTTGTACGTATAGTTCTATGTTGCTACTAACATATAATTACAATCTTCAATAAGTGTAAGATATTTACTGAAATCGTGCATCCACTTTAAATGGAATGGTTGTGATTATGTAGTACAAATGTACATCAGTACATAACCCCCCTCCCCTCCCATATCCTGATTTATGTTTATACGGATCAAGCTCGCGTATTTACAAACCCTAAGTGGTTTCAGCGCTCGAGTCGTGGCGAAGATGCGCGAATTCCGGTCCACGTTCGCTTGGTAATAAAATAGTTACTTTCGAAGAAAAATAGTTACCAACTATTTATTAAGTATTCGAATCATGAAAGGAGTACTTCAACAGACAAAAATTCGAACTCTAAGAATTGTTTAGACTCTAGTAGATCATGTAACCAAACATAATCATTACGTTTGTGTAGTGACAAAATGGGAGCTCGGAGGTTAGGTTGTGTACTCAATCCTTCACAAAACGAAAAAATCTACCATTTAGTTTTCTTAAAGAAGCACTTGAATCAAATGTGATTTTTTTTTAGTTTATGGTATGTAAGGAGAATGCGCATATTTGTCTGTAAGCGTTCGGAATAAAGGGCCAAAACGAAAATTCAAAAAAGTGCCTAAACGAAAATTGAAGCAAATGTGCCTTTTTGATAAACGCTTACATAAAATCAAAAATTGAATTCAATTCCATAAGTTGTTGGATATATGCGAGCCAGCCTGAGTTCGGGCATCTCCGCCAAGCCTCGACAGACCCGAACTGAGCGAGCGCTGAGACCACTTAGGGTTTGTAAATACGAGTTCGGGGTGTCGCTACATTGATCGGAATATGAGGGGTTTTACTGTAGTATACATTAATAATAGTGGTTTAATTGTAACTGTTTCATAAAATTTTAAAAATATATTTTTTAATTTTTTTATTTTTTTGCTCAAGTAGGAATTGTTTTTTTTATATATTACATGTTTATAATATGATCATCAATTTGTCACAGTTTATGCTCCGGCACCCACACTGACTTTTGACGAGGCGCAAACTCGGATCATTAACTTTTATATTAAGCCTGATTTGCGAATCGAGTAAAGTTTAAACTGAGTAAAACATTTTCCCGTGAAAGAGAAATTTCAAACTTAAGAGAAAGTTACCTTGAACTTGCTCGACGCAATAAGCGGACTGTCGCGACAAGTGTCTTCAGTCACAGTTAACTTGTCACAAGTGCAGGAATACTTGTTTCTAAATATTTTGTGTTGAGCTAAAGTATAAACATTCTGTCTCTGTTGCAACAATATTTATACCCTAGACGTCCCGGCGCCAGTAGACGTGACTTTCCCAGCGTAAATACCTCCGTTTCGATAAACTTCTCTTCCAGTAAAGGAATTGTCAAATTTATTTTCAAAATTGCCGGGAGTAACTCAAATATGTCTGAAAATAATCATAAATGTTATACATTTATTTATAGCATTACGGAAATTGTATTGTTTAAAAACTAAAAAAAAGTATAAGGGGGCAAAGTTTTCGGAATTAGCATTCATATCAGAAAATGCCACTAAAAATCTAGTATGCATGGACGTCATACCTCTGAATATGATTTAGTTTGAGAATGCTCATAAACAACCGTGAGCTACTGGAACATTGACAATATATTAAATTGACTTTTTATTCTAGTTTTGCCTATGCTATATTCGCCCGTTCTTATGTAATCCTTAAATAATTTTGATATATATCAACATGTGAGCAATAAAACTTACAGTTGTATATCCGCTGATGAAGTTTTAAAAATGAGAGATTATTTCAGACAAAATATTGCAACAAATATCATTGGACAGATTACGACTGCCCAGTAGATTTTAAAAAATAAAGTAAATCAATAAGTACTGGAGAGACATGGATTTAAATGAGGTGCAAAGGGGGAGAGGAATAAAGTAGCATCCTTTATATTGTGAGTTTTAACATGGCAGGGTTAAAAGTGAGTGTAATTAATGTATTTTTGCTGGATTTGGAGGGGAAGTTATATCTACAGTGAGACCCTTTACCGGGCCGAGAGAGGGCTGGTAAATTATTAAAATAGAAAGCATTATGCTTCTAGCTTGTGTATGAGTCGACGTCCTTGTCAAATATTTTGAGAGAATCCAATCAACTTTATTAATAAGACTTCATATTTGTTATTTTCTGCGAATTCCTTAATATGTCTTGAAATATATATAAACTGCTGACATTCCTTATACTACGTAATAACTCACTTAATAAATCTATATTTTCATACATTGGTGGCATTTTTGCAACTATTAAATTAGGTATTGATCAAACTAACATACATGGTAATCTAAAACCTGTACCTCGCTGAACCTTCTTTTTATTCCGAGTACAGCTTATTATAAAAGTTATCAATAAACCCTGTGTCAATAGAACTATCGGTTTATGTTAGAGATACCTAGGAGGAACACGAGTAAGGACAAGAAGAGGATATGTAGCCCTGGAGGAACATAAAAAAAAAGGTTTATGACTAAAGATAACCATAGACCTAGGGATGCTAGAATTATGTAATAAGTCATAGAGGCTTAATATTGACGCCGGGAAGGAAAAGAGGGGGATATGTAGCACCGGAGGAACCTGAAATCAAAACGTTTATGGCCTAAGATATCCATAGATCAAGGTATTCTAGATTTTAATTAATAAGTCATAGAGGCTTAATATTGACACCTGAAAGAACAAGAGAGGGCCATGTAGCCCTGGAGGAACCTGAAACCCAAATGTGAATGGGCCAAGGTATCCATAGTTCTAGGGATGCTAGAGTTTCAGTAATAAGTCATAGAGGCTTAATATTGACACCGGTAAGGACAAGAGGAAGATATGTAGCCCTGGAGGACTATGAAACACAAATGTTTATGGCCCAAGATATCCATAGACCTAGGGATGCTAGAGTTTAAGTAATAAGTCATAGAGGCTAATATTGACACCGGGAAGGACAAGAGGGGGATATGTAGCCCTGTAGGAACATGAAACCAAAATGTTTATGGCCCAAGGTGTCCATAAACCTAGGGACCCTACAGCTTAAGTATTAAGCCATAGAGGATGAACACCAGAAAGAACAAGAGGGGGATATGTAGCCCTGGAGGAACCTTAACCAAATGTTTATGACCCAAGACCTAGGCATGCTAGGGTTTAAAATATACGTTATAGAGGTCTACGAGGAACACCAGAAATGACAAGAGTGGGAATGTGTAGCCCTGTAGGAACATGAAACCAAAATGTTTATGGCCCAAGGTGTCCATAAATCTAGGGACCCTACAGCTTAAGTATTAAGCCATAGAGGATGAACACCAGAAAGGACAAGAGGGGGATATGTAGCCCTGTAGGAACATGAAACGAAAATGTTTATGGCCCAAGGTGTCCATAAATCTAGGGACCCTACAGCTTAAGTATTAAGCCATAGAGGATGAACACCAGAAAGGACAAGAGGGGGATATGTAGCCCTGTAGGAACATGAAACCAAAATGTTTATGGCCCAAGGTGTCCATAAATCTAGGGACCCTACAGCTTAAGTATTAAGCCATAGAGGATGAACACCAGAAAGGACAAGAGGGGGATATGTAGCCCTGTAGGAACATGAAACCAAAATGTTTATGGCCCAAGGTGTCCATAAATCTAGGGACCCTACAGCTTAAGTATTAAGCCATAGAGGATGAACACCAGAAAGGACAAGAGGGGGATATGTAGCCCTGTAGGAACATGAAACCAAAATGTTTATGGCCCAAGGTGTCCATAAATCTAGGGACCCTACAGCTTAAGTATTAAGCCATAGAGGATGAACACCAGAAAGGACAAGAGGGGGATATGTAGCCCTGTAGGAACATGAAACCAAAATGTTTATGGCCCAAGGTGTCCATAAATCTAGGGACCCTACAGCTTAAGTATTAAACCATAGAGGATGAACACCAGAAAGCACAAGAGGGGGATATGTAGCCTTGGAAAAATATGAGACCCAAAGGATCATACCCACTATGTTTACTGACTTCTAGTATATTCTTTATTGTATTCACTTTTGGTCATCATCAATTTGTTAAATTTATAGTAATAATCTTTTCGAAAACTCACTAGTTTGGTTCATGAGCAGGCACTTGAGTCTTCGGCTCCTTTGGAACAGTGTCTTCATTGTGGAACCGGTTACTTTGGAACAGTAGTTCACCGCTAAACACTCGAGCTGAAACATTAAAAATGTATAATTATTTTTTAGTAAGAAAAATCAAACAACAAAATATGGTAGTAACTTCCTTATAAATAAAAAAATTTAAACTTTAAAGTTTACCTATTTCAAGTGAGGAATAAAAATGCACTTTAGTTTCACGGTCGATAAAGTTTCTAAAGTTTTATAAGATATATATTGAATAAATATTTGAAAAAACTTTATTAATATCAATCGTCATCCACTATAGGTTAAAATAAACGTATTTTAACTTCATTGGATGAATACAAACATATTTTATTAACGATTGAAAATTTGTATAAGATATACAACACTAGAGTGTGAGCTAATAGAAGGAATTTAATAAAAATTATAATAATAGTTAATGCAGACATGATCTTTAAATGTGTTACTCTGCTTCTCCAAAGAAAGAGGCGAAATATGTATTGTATTATGTTTTCAGTAAGGCTAGTAGTCAATTGCTAGAGCAGAACGAGAGACACCGTAAAACCTCTCGCACTGTATCTCGATTTAACATTTACAAAACCTTTTTGTGTTTAAAGCAAAACACTTACTTCCCCCTCATCGTTAGAGGAATAAGATGGGGAGAGTATCCCTTCTACAGAGGAATACTACCTCAGTAATTATAATACTGCGGATGCGAAACATCTCGTCCCTACTTTTATGCTATATACACCAAATCCTTATATCCCTATCCAATATATAATGTTTTAATGTACAATGTGTGTTTTAATTTACAATTAGGATAAATGGTAAAGTAAATTTTGAACAGGATTGTCAGGAACACATATTACTCCCGGCGCTGCGTTAGGGCTTCTAAGAGTTAATTACTCTAGTTGAGTTATGTAGGAATCTGTCTCTTGCATGGCATTTGGTTTACTAATATTGGTTGCCAGTGAAACGTATCGGTTTTACTTACATTAATGTGAAATATAGCCTACAACAGTAACTCAGACAGAAATCCTTCCGAGGAAAAGGGTCGGTATTGACATTTACGAGGGACTAATGCATAGCCCAAGACAAAATTTCGAAAATTAGGCGTCATTATAACCCTTAAAATTAGTAAAAACACTCAAAATGAGCTATTTGAATCTGTCCTTTTGAATAGATTTAGCTAAGAATGGATTTTACAGTAAACTTATACATGTGGGCTATATTCCTTGTCTCGTTTATTTGCTATTTTAAACAAATACATTTGTTCTAAACACAAATCTATTTGTATTTGTTTAGCCAGATACCATGTTCAATAAACTAGTTTAACGGTTATCGAAATATTTTGAAATAAGATAATAATTAAAACGCCCGCTGCAGAAATAATGGATGTTAAAATATCACATTTTTCAGAAAACGGTTTTTAAAGTTCAAAGGCTACAACTTTTCGAAAAAGGTTTTTATTACAAACACACTTATTACCATAAGATTATTAACCTAATATTAGAGAATGGGGTCATATCATTAAAGTAACCATCGTAAAATAATACAAACTTCTAAACGATATACGTCAACAAATTACATAAAAGATGGCTCCCAAATATCTGTGCTCTGAGGTTATATAAGTCAAGCTCAAACCTAAAACATTTCAATAATATATATAAAACACAATTTAGAGTTTTGATAATGTAAGATTGCAATTTAAAGTTTTGAAAATGGAATTAATCCGAAACGCGTCATTGAGGAACACATTTTTTAATATTAAGACAACCAGAAAGCATTGAAATGTGTACCAATATTTCTAACGGTAGCAAAAATAATAAGAAGAAGAATATCATATGTAGTCTAAAGTTAATTGAGATCTAAAAATAAAATTGAAAGTGGCCTTTATGTCTTTAAAGTCATAAATTTGAGATACAAAATTTGATTTTAAATTAAATTGAAATTTTATTTAAATTCAGATGTAATTAGACAAGTAATATAAAAACAATCCCTACTTAGGTTAACAAAGACAAATTTTATTTTAGTT
>JBAIZL010000004.1:266556263-266583763 GCA_036971475.1 Prosapia bicincta | reverse complement strand
TTAACCTGGTCCGTATATTGTAGGCAGTATCTTTGTCGCTTTGGCTAAATATTTCTTCCGACTAATTTTCTTTTTGGATATAAGCTGAATTTATTATTTATCCTCAAACGTTATGTTGTAATATATATATATATATATATATATATATATATATATATATATATATATATATATATATATATATATATATATACACATCAAAATCACGATTGTAAAAGTCAAGAGTTAACTCCAAGCTAAATATATATTTGCCCACACAGAGAAGTTATGATTGCCTATTGAAGGTTTATTGCTGATTTCAGAATATCCAGCTTCGTGGTCGGCGGAGTTGTATTCTGTCAGTCGCAGAAGCCTTCCTCTAATTAGTCTTTGAGGTTTGCTTGTTATGATAATTGATTACCGATCATTTAATAATTCTATTTAATTGTATCTAATTCAATGTCTTGACGTTTTACTACAAATAAATAAATAATAACTCCTTATAGATCTCCGATTTCTCCTAATAGAACGCGATAATTTAGCTCAAAAGTAACTCTTACATAATGTTTTGATAATGTTTTAAATGTAATGCCTTTTTTCGGTTTCATATTTAAAAATATAACAAATACTGTAAAGAAATACTTATTTTTTTACATTTTTCTATTGTGAGTTTTACAGGTATAAATGTAAAAGCTTTTTACGTAATTATAAATGTATAATTACATGACTATAGAGTCAGCAAAATAATATACAACATCGTTATTATTTATACAGAGTATTTTAGCTTTATATTTAACTTAGTTTTATTGACTTTAATTATTGTTTAAATTCATATAATCCCTTACAATTGTAATTAATATTGCCATACTGCTGTTTCAACTTATAGCATTACTAACAATTTAAAATATATATAAAATATATACTCAAAATTAAGGTGCTTATATGTAAAAACATAAAAGGTTTAGTTGTAGTGATAGATATTAAAAAGAGTCTTCTCTTTCCCCTATTTAGACCAGATTTATGCCCAAGCGATGGGATTTCCCCTATTCTCTGTAACATGGGGGACTCTCACGTTCCTTAATCTAACGTCATCCCATCTACCCTTTCTCGCCCTTTTCCTTGCAAGGAGTTACGTCTCTTTATTCCCTCGATAAACAGGTCTACATTATGTACACGACCCTACACACTCGATGCCATTTTCCCTATTTTCTGTAACAGGGGCACTCTAACATTCCTTAATCTAATGTCATTCCATCTACCCTTTCTCGCCCTTTTCCTTGCAAGGAGTTACGCCTCTTTATTCCCTCGATAAACAGGTCTACATTATGTACACGACCCTACACACTCGATGCCATTTTCCCTATTTTCTGTAACAGGGGCACTCTAACATTCCTTAATCTAACGTCTTTCCATCTACCCTTTCTCTTTTTTTTCTAGCAAGGGGTTACGTTTCTTTATGCTCCCGATAGTCAGGTCTACATTATGAACGCAAAAGTTCTAGCTCGATGCCATTTTCCCTATTCTCTGTAACAGGTGGCACTCTGTCTTCCCTTAATCATACGTCATTCCATCTACCCTTTCTTGTCCTTTTCCTTGCAAGGGGTTATGTCTCTTTGTGCCCCCGATAGACAGGTATACATTATGTACGCAACCCTGCCCCTCGATGCCATTTACCCTACTTTCTGTAACAGGGAGCACTCTGGCATTCCTTAATCTTACGTCATTCCATAAAGTCTTTCTCGCCCTTTTCGTTTTATGAGGTTACGTCTCTTTATGCCCCAGATAAACAGGTCTACATTATGTACGCTCCCTCCCCACTCGATGCCATTTTCCCTATTCTCTGTAACAGGGAGAACTCTGACGATCCTTAATCTTACCCCATTCCATCTAGCCTTTCTCGCCCTTTTTCTTGCAAGCGGTTACATCTCTTTATGTCCCAGATAAACAGGTCTACATTATGTACGCTCCCTCCCCACTCGATGCCATTTTCCCTATTCTCTGTAACAGGGAGAACTCTGACGACCCTTAATCTTACCCCATCCCATCTACCTTTTCTCGCTCCTTTCCTTGGAAGGGGTTGCGTCTCTTTATGTTCCAGATAAACAGGTCTACATTATGTACGCTCCCTCCCCACTCGATACCATTTTCCCTATTCTCTGTAACAGGGAGAACTCTGACGATCCTTAATCTTACCCCATTCCATCTACCTTTTCTCGCTCCTTTCCTTGGAAGGGGTTGCGTCTCTTTATGCCCCAGATAAACAGGTCTACATTATGTACGCTCCCTCCCCACTCGATGCCATTTTCCCTATTCTCTGTAACAGGGAGAACTCTGACGATCCTTAATCTTACCCCATTCCATCTACCTTTTCTCGCTCTTTTCCTTCGAAGGGATTGCGTCTCTTTATGCCACCGATGGACCGGTTTACAATTTGTATGCATCCATGACCACTCGATTACATTTCCCCAATTATCTGTAACAGTGGGTGCTCTGACGTTCCTTAATTTTATGTCATTCCATCTACCCTTTGTCTCCTTTTCCTTGCGAGGGATTACGTTAATTTTACATAGATAGATTGGTCTACATTATGTGCGCAACCCTGCCCACTAGATGCATTTTCCCTATTCTCTGTCACAGGTGGCACTCTGTCTTTTATTAATCTTACATCAATCAATCTAACCTTTCTCGCCCTTTTCCTCGCAAGGAGTTACGTATCTTTATGCCCCTGGTAGACAGGTCTGCATTATGTACGGAAACCTATCTATTCAATGCCATTTTCCCTATTTTCTGTTACAGGGGGCACTCTGATGTTCCTTAATCTTACGTCTTTCCATCTACCGTTTTTCTTCTTTTTTCTTGCAAGGGGTTACGTCTCTTTATGCTCCCGATAGTCAGGTCTACATTATGAACGCAAAACTTCTAGCTCGATGCCATTTTCCCTATTCTCCGTAACAGGTGGCACTCTGTCTTCCCTTAATCATACGTCATTCCATCTACCCTTTCTTGTCCTTTTCCTTGCGAGGGGTTATGTCTCTTTGTGCCCCCGATAGACAGGTATACATTATGTACGCAACTTTGCCCCTCGATGCCATTTTCCCTACTTTCTGTAACAGGGAGCACTCAAACATTCCTTAATCTTGCGTCATTCCATAAAGTCTTTCTCGCCCTTTTCCTTGCAAGGAGTTACGTATCTTTATGCCCCTGTTAGACAGGTCTGCATTATGTACGGAAACCTATCCACTCAATGCCATTTTCCCTATTCTCTGTTACAGGGGGCACTCTGATATTCCTTAATCTTACCCCATTCCATCTACGTTTTCTCGCCCTTTTACTTACAATGGGTTATGTCTCTTTATGCTCCCGATAGACAGATTTACATTATGTACGCTACTCTGCACACTCGGTGCCATTTTCGCTTTTTTTCTGTAACAGGGGGCACTCTGACGTTCCTTAATCATACGACATTCCTTCTACCTTTTCTCGCCCTTTTCCTTGCAAGGGGTTACGCCTCTTTATGCCCCCGATAGACAGATTTACATTATGTACGCAAACCCTGCCCACTAGATGCCATTTACCTTATTCTCTTCAACAGGGAGCACTCTGACGTCCCTTAATCATACGTCATTCTATCTAGCCTTTCTCGCCCTTTTCCTTTCAATGAGCTACGTCTCTTTTTTACCCGGATATACAGGTCTACATTATTTCCCCAAACCTGCCCACTCGTTACCATAGTTTTTTTCTGGGGGGTCATTATGACCTTCTATTAGTCCCACCTAATCCTATGTAGCCTTCCCTCATTTTACAAAGGAGCGTGACGGAGATACCGATGAAGAGTATAATCACTTATTAACGATCCTACACAAATGATTCGATGAATCCTCATATGTATTATATTGGGTTTATATCCTTACACCATTCCTACTTATCTATATTCACGGACCCCTCCTGTGTTACGTAGGCGTTTACAATCATACTATCTGATTGTCTTAAAACTATAAATAGATAAAATTTACCTCAACTAAAAATATTTTTTCAAATGTACCTTTAAAATTCTCTGCAGATACCAAGCTCAACAGGCACAAAAACCATCTAGTAGCATCCATTTAAAATTCTTGGCGTTGTGGCAAAGGTTACAAATACAATCGGCGCGGCGATTGGGATAAACAGTCCTTCTCAAGTTCCTTCCCCTGCTACCAGTGTGAATACATTTTTGACTTGACGATTCAGAATCTTTTGTAACAATAAAACTGGTTCTGATGTAAACAAGACAATTGCGGTTGATATTACAGTTTGTTTTTTAATCTGTTTCCATCCGACCGATCTTGATGTCCATAAAACCAACAAACAGTGCAATAAATAACCCCAAAATAGAATGAAAAGTATTCGGTGCTACGCTAAGCTCTAATGTGTCTATTTTGCGTCCATTTGCTCGCACAGTTACTGCGGCAGCGACGATAAGAGTTGTTATTAGGTCTACTAAGAGTTGTGCTCCTAGTCGTGTGCTCAAAGCTTAAGTTAACAGAAAACTTTCCCCGATATCCAGTTATTATATTCCATTTATTTGGTGGAAGTTACACATAATGGAGCTCCAGAAGAATGCACGTCTTACTATAGTCGATAACGTTTAAATACAATATTTATATAAAGAGTGTATATAGTCAAGTGTATATACAACGGCATATATATTCAGGTTATTATACTGAGTGTTTATACATGAAAATAGTATAAACTATATTCAGTTGAAGTTAATTATTCTTGGTGTATATATTCAGGACTTATATACAGACCTTAATATATAACCTAATAACATGTTTACCTATTTTACTTCTTATACAGAATGGCCATTTAGGTTGGTTTCTATGACTTACCTGAATGCAGTTGGAACTAAAGGCATCAATGTGGCTATCGTCTATGAAGTTAATACCATACAAGTTAATTACCCTTAGATTAGGCGTAGCAGATTTCAGCTTATGCACGTTGATTACTTCGTATATCTCCTCTTCCTCTTCTTCAACCTTTTCATACGTGCCTTTAAAAATTGAAAAAGTACGAGTATATTCAATGTGTGTAGTGTTAAGGCAGCAAATTAATACATTTGACAATATTGTAATATATATGGCAACACTGTTAATTAGATCTAACTAAACGCTTGTATGTATGACATCCTTTATTATTCCTGATGATGTTGGTACTGTTTTCAATCGAAAAGCTTTGAATTGTATGATTCAATAAATTATTCTTGTATTTGTATTTCTCTTATTTTTCTATTATTACACAAGAATACACACACACACACACACACACACACACACACACACACACACACACACACACACACACACACATATATATATATATATATATATATATATATATATAATATTATTATTGAATAATTTATTGAATGTACAATTCAAAAATTTTCGTTGGCAAACAGTACCAACATCATCAGGAATACTAGAGACTTAAAATCAATCATACATTTGCAAACTAGATCCAACAAATAGCGTTGCCAAATTTATTACAATGTTGTCAAACTATTACTTTGCTGCCCTAATATTACATACACTGAATACAGTATCAAGTTCAGATATCACTTGTATTTGTTCATTTATTTACTTATTAGTAGTATTATATTTATGTATTTCTAAAGCCTCACAAATATTCATTCTTAGGCCTTTGTTAATTTCTTTTACAAGTATCATATTATCTATATTAGGAAATATGTGATTATTATTAATACAATGACTAGCAAAATTCGATTTATAAATTTCTGGCTTTTTATGTGCATTGAAATGTTTTTTATATCTATCTTTAAGTTTTTTCTTAGTTTGCCCTATATAATCTTTATTACAATAGTCACATGCTAATTTATATACACAGTTTTTTTCATGCTTATTAATAATTTTATGATTATTATTTATCATATTTATTAATTTAGTATTAGTATTATATGCGAATTTGATATTGCTACCTTTAAATAATTTTGTGATATTTTTTATTTCATTACCAAAAAATGTAAATGAAGTCCATATGACATTTTCATCATTATTTTTGTAAATTAAATTATTTTGTTGTTTCCTTAAGATATTAGAATTAAGTTTATCAACAGATTTCTTTTTATAGCTATTTTCAATTGCAATTTGAAATAATGTTTTTCTCTCTAATTTTATTTTCATTACTCATAGGTATTTTAGGTAATCTATATAATAAATTGTATAAGGCAGCCATTTCTTTATTATATGGGTGATTATAATTATTAGGTATTATTTGGTTAGTTTGTGTCGGTTTACGATATATGTTATATTCAAATTCATTATTATGTCTTATTATTGTTATATCTAGAAAGTTGATCTTATTATATTTTTCTATTTCATAAGTAAAATTAATATTTTTATTTATCCCATTTATTTTATCTAAAATTGATTATTAAGTTTACACCACTATTATTAGATACATACAAATCATCATCTACATATCTAAACCAATAACCGTTTTTATCAAATCTCTGTATAATTTTATTTATTTTATCATCTATACATTGTAAAAATATTTCGGATATTATATTCGATAAAGGGGAACCCATGGCTAGACCATCTTTCTGTTTGTAAATTTTATTATTATATGAAAAATAATTTTGATTTAATATTATTTTTAAGGTATTTATAATTTATAATACTAATTTGCTATCTTTCTCATTTTGCTCTAATTTAGATTTTATAATATTGAGAGTGTGTTTTATAGGAATATTTGTGTACATATTTTTTATATCTAATGATATTAACTTTGTATTATTATCAATATGAATTATTTTTAATTTTTAAATAAGATTAATAGAATTACTTATGGTATGATTATTGTTTAGTTTCATTATATCTTTAAGAATAGATGTTATGATTTTAGATATTTCTTGAATTGTACAGTCCATTACGTTTGGTTGAATCTTATTAATCACTTAAACAATAGTTTATGACTATCCGAACTTTGAATTATATCATCAGAAGACACTGATGAAGATCGGCACATATCGATCGAAAACGTTCTGTCTCAGTAAGTTTTAACAAATTTACTAAATTCAAAGTTCGGATAGTCATAAACTATTGTTTAAGGGATTAATAATTTAGATATTTTATAAGAATGGGCATGTATAGAATTTACTAACGGTAATTTAACAAGTCCATTAATTATTGGAATTTTTGGATTATCGTTCATATAGTTACTAATATTATTTTTATTAAATAATTTATAAGAAGATTTTATTAAATTTTTTATTTCATTTTGGTATTTCTTTGTAGGATCCTTACATATTTCACTAAATTGATTTTCATTTATATATTTTTCTGTTTTATTTATTTGTTCGTTCTTATCAATAATTACAATAGCATTACTTTTATCAGCCTTTACTGTAATAAGATTGTTATTTTGTAGTTTATCTTTTAAGTCTTTGACTCCGAAATATGTTTGTCTATGGGTTTTATTAATTTTATTAATAATAACTATTTTTTTTATTTCATGAGCTGCTTAGATTCTGGTACTATCTTGTATATTTTGATTACATTTGTTAATGGCTATTTCTGTATCTATTATTATATTATTAATATCTTTATTTATGTTTCTTTTTATATTGATTTTATTATTATCAAGTAGTTTTATTTCCAAATTACTAAATTTAGTATTATATAAATTAACAACATTAGGGTGAAAGATGTGGTATTTAATTTCAGGTATTATTTTCATTTGTTTTTCCAGTTTGAAATTATTTAGTTTTTCGGGTATATTATTTATTTTTATATTTCTAATTTTACTTATCATGAAGTTAATTTTATAGTATTTTCCCTTCCATTTGATAATACACATTGTAGAAGCTAATTTTTAATGTAATTTATATATTTCAGTAGTTAAAATATTTTGCTTTTTATATAAATTTCTTATTTCATTTTTTGGCAGTATCACTTTTGTTTTGAATTGTAAATTTTGCATATTTTGGAATGACATTGTTTATAATGCAATTTTTGTTAAAATATATATTACAATTTGTGTTCATTAACTGAAGTTTCCGTTTTTCAAATACATTTGTGTCCCTTGTTAAGGCAGAATTACAATTATTAACTGATATCATGTTAATATATATAAAAACTATTATAATAATATGAAATAATAATAACATTAAAGATATTAAATAGTATTACAGTACAAATAACAAATAAAATGGTTAATAAACTATAAATAATAAACAAACAAAAAACTAACCTCAAAAAACACACATTCACTTCACTTCACCACACACAAAAAAAAACCCTGTAGGGTTATAGATATAAATACTATAGTATGTATTCTTGTGTATTAATAAAAAAATAACACAATTTACAAATACAAGAATAATTTATTGAATATACAATTCAGAGCTTTTCGTTGGCAAACAGTACCAACAACATCAGGAATACTAGAGACTTAAAATCAACCATACATTTGCAAACTAGATATTATATATATATATATATATATATATATATATATATATATATATATATATATATATATATATATAAATATATATATATATATATATATATATATATATAATATATATATATATATATATATATATATATATATATATATATATATATATATATATATATATATATATTATAACATAACATTTAAGGCTAAATAATAAATTCAGCTTATATTCAAAAAGAAAATTAGTCGGAAGAAATATTAAGCCAAAGCGACAAAGATAGTGCCTACAATATACGGACCAGGTTAACTATTGTTCTATTTCGCAGTTTGTTATTATGGGCTGGGGAATCTTTAACTAAAGAAGGGTTCAACTATTTTAAGAGAGGATTTTCCAAATTACCTGGGGTTATAATAATGTACCGTTGCGGCAAGGTCTTTGTAGATGGTTATGGGAATAACCAAATTAACTGAAAATACGTTAGGGGGGAGAGATGACGCGGGGTTAAAGAAGGAAGTGATCGAGGAGCCTTGGAAGAACTTCAGAAGAGGGCAGATATATTGGGGGGGCCAAGTGTCAGTAATGTGAATTAGGGTTAAATTTTGTTAGTAAAATTAAGGGAAAAATAATTCTTGTATTTGTATAATTTTAAAGTTAAAAGTGAGACGTAAATTAATTAATAAATAATTAGGAAAATTAAGTGAGTTATGGGAAAGTGCAGCGAAGCAGTATCAACGGTCAAGACCCAAGGAAGTGACAAACATTAAGTACTTTTTTATTTTTTTATTAAATTTAGCCAACAGAACTTTAAAAACAGTAAACTCAAAAAAATTTTACATTTTTTTAGCATAAAATAATAATCTAGTGTTTTTTCACCATGTTCTAATTTATAAAAAAAAACCATAATAACGACCCCAGAGAAAGAGAAATTAACAATGTCATTTTAAACTTTATTGTATTAACCTAAAGCCTCAAGAGTCCACCTTTGTTTTTTTTTGTAATTGTAATATTGATTAAGGAATCAATATTGTCACTAAGTAGTATTAAGTTAAATAGATATAATCTGTATTACTCAAGTGTAAGGAGTAAATGCAAGTTATGTTAAAATTTAAATTGGTGTTTATTAATTAGAATCCTGAAGGGGGGACAAAAGAGTGAAGTAACATTTTAAAATAACTTAGGTTATATGTATATATATATATATATATATATATATATATATATATATATATATATATATATATATGTATATATATATATATATATATATATATATATATATATATATATATATGTGTGTGTGTGTGTGTGTGTGTGTGTGTGTGTGTGTGTGTGTGTGTGTGTGTGTGTGTGTGTGTGTGTGTGTGTGTGTGTGTTTGTGTGTGTATACATGTATATTTATATATTTCATTTATTTTTTTTTTTGAGTCTTAGATGAAGCTCGAAAAAAAACACGTAATTAAAGTTCTCGAAAATCGCCTCGCAATATACCAAGTAAGATTCTAGTTTAAGTATAATAAAGTGTAAGTAATAGGTTTTGGTCCACAGGAACCTATAAAAACTAAGAAATTCCGTTAAGAAAATAACTTTCCATTGACTTAATAAAACAAGAGAAATGAATCTTCACAAAAAAAAGAAAAAATTTACATTTACCGAGGTAATAATTAAGAAATCAAATCTATAGGAATTATTTTTATCTAAGAACTTATATAATGAAAATTGCCTTACAATAATGAACGAAATTTGTGACTATATTTACCTATTAAATGAAGAATTTCCAAGCCATTTATGAAGTTATAGATTTTCCTCATGAAACCTTCCATGAAAATCACTTCAGAAAGGCAAATGCACATGTAACGCAGCTTAGTGGGAAATGCCTGAAAATGAAGACGAATTATTACCTCTTGTCAAACATACCTATCTTACTGTGACCATTACTGATTTATAACAATTTTTCAACAAAGATGTAAAATTGTGGGAAGCAGATTTCAAGAATAAAAATAAAAGAATCAGTACAGGAACTTAATAAACGTTAGAAACTATTTCCCAGTTTATTGTAATTAATTTTAATTATAAAGGCTATTAAAGTAAACATTATCCCCTCGTTTAAACTCCCCGCTTGCCCTTAAAAGTAACTTTTTTGTGAATGAGCACCAAACTAATTTTATTATAAACACTTGTGCATAAAGTTTTTTCTTGTGAGTAACATTATCCGGCACTAATGATTACTTCACGGAAAGGGCGCAGTTAGGAGGGGTTGGGTTCAAAGTCCTCTTCTAGTTTTTTTAAATCTTTTATCTGCAAAAAAATGTTTTAAACCGTAAAGTACAGGTAACCGAAAAAAACGGACAGTTTTTAAAAGACCATTGCTCATTTATTATGTTGTTAGTTATAACTTACATTGCATTAAAATTATATATATATATATATATATATATATATATATATATAAACGGCACAAGATATGAAATTTTGTTAAAGTACTGTTGTGGAGAAGTTTCGCAATACTTATTAACTCAATAAAGAAATATAATAGTTATGTTAGGCTTAAATGCTTCATAAACATTCTACTTCAAAATTAATACATGATCAAAAAGTAGAATATAATCATGCAAAATAATGTAAACATAAAATAAAATTATTATAAACTTTTTGCATTTATTATGTTATTTTCATTTGAAATATATACAATTATTTCCCCTCCCTTTTTTATTTTGTCCACGATTTTTAAATTCCCTTAATTAGCCCACACTCTTCGGATATATATCTTGTACAAATTTTCAATCGTTAATAAAATACGTTTTTATTCATCCAGTCAAGTTCAAATAGATTGTTTAATCTATAGTGGGTGACAATTGATCTTAATACAGCTTTTTTTCAAATATTTATTCTGTAAATAAATAATTATATTTGGGGGGGTCTAGGTCGGTTTCGAACTGAATATCTTCATGTTGGAAGTTCAGCACTTTCTGGCACTGAGCCAACTTTCCATAGGTAGCAATCGACGTCTCAAAGACCTATATGAAAAACCTCCATTGTGTAACCTTAAATTGTTGCAATGGTTACTATACAATATCATAAATAATTATATAGCATCAAAAATGAATGAAAAGAATAAAATAAACAAACAAACTGGCTTAACGTTGTCGAGCCTTGCTTCACAATACGAAAGTAAAGCGAAAATAAGCTACAACATAATTCAAGCGACGAGAAAAAAGAAAGAGTATAAATAGTAACAAATAAAAATAATAGTCCAACGCCATACATAGAAAGAAGAATAGACAATTCCAAGGATATTCGCTTTCTATTTTGCCACTTAATATTGTTATTCTGCCATATGTATATTAACTGTAATTATAATAATTAATATAAACTATAATAAAAATTGTCTTTGTTGATTTAAGTAAGAATTGACTTTAGAAAAAACTCATTTTAAAAATACTTAACTAAGTGAATACGTAATTGCTTACTTGCTGACGCGTTTCAAAACAATCGTTCCTTTTATGAAGCTAACCCTCTACTGGCGGCATATCGGCAGTCTACAAAGGATATGAACGGGATGGATTTATGACAGTGGAGTGGGGTGAGGTGTTTGCATTTTGTGTCATGTACGGGAATAGGCTGTTGACTTCAAAGTGTGTGTGAACATTTAATACATTTTTCCTATCTGTTGCGTAGTGTTTGTAGATTTCATATTTTTCTAAGGTTGTCAGTTTTTTACTTTGTTTTAGTGTGTGTAGAACATTTAAATTAGTGTGTATATCGGATTTAGGGTTTGCTTGTTTTTTCTTAATGGGTAAATTATACCAAACCCTCACAACAATGCTACACCACACATTACCCAGAAAAAACAAACAAACCCTAAATCCAGCTACGCAAAACACCTAAAAAACGCCCAACACACACACTCCGACATACACACTAATTTAAATGTTCTACACACACTAAAACAAAGTAAAAAACTAACAACCTTAGAAAAATATGAAATCTACAAACACTACACAACAGATAGGGAAAATGTATTAAATGATCACACAAACTTTGAAGCCAACAGCCTATTCCAGTACATGACACAAAATGCAAACACCTCACCCAACTCCACTGTCATAAATCCATCCCGTTCAGATCGTTTTTAGACTGCCGATATGCCGCCAGTAGAGGGCTAGCTTCGTAAAAGGAACGATTGTTTTGAAACCCGTCAGCAAGTAAGCAATTACGTATTCACTTAGTTAAGTATTTTTTAAAATTAGTTTAATCAGTGAATTCAAGATGATTACATCAAGCAACTTTAGAAAAAAATTGATATTGCTTGTTTCAAGTCATGTGTTTGTTATGGCCAGCTTATACAAAATAAGGCAAACATTTCTCTTAAATGTAGCTGTAACCGCGTCTAGACGTACATTAATCTATTTTTCATTTAATCCAATGCCACTTTGGTAGAGAGATAAAATATTTAAAACATTGCCAATAATAATTTATCTGGCTTGAGAGGTGAATAAATAACTGCACACGAAATCATAATAAAATATACTTTACTGTTATACCCATTTTAATGGCTTATGTCATCATCATCAGTGACAATAAATTTGGAGTTGCCGTCGTAAATTTAAAGTAGTATCACTCCCCGATGATGACATAAGTCATTGAAACACGTATAACAGTAAAATATATTGAATTGCGAGTTCGTGTGCTGTTATTTATCTATTAATAAATTAGTTTTTATTTGAACACTTAAGATAATAATTGAATAAATGATAAGCCGGTTGAATATCAAAAGTTTATTTATTTAGTGCAGCGTTTCCGAAACTAGTTTGTTGCCCTTATCGAGGCTGAAAATAATTTATACATTACACTATAAATAAGCATAAATATACAAGTACACTCACAACAACAAAAAATATAAGACTTTAAAACATTTCAATAATATTTTAGTAAAAAAACTTAATAAAATAAACCCTCATACATGGTGAGAGTGATCAATCCATCTAAAGTATAATTAAAAACAGCAAATAAACTGAGAGAAAAACAATATACACATAAAAACCTCCAAACAAAATAACCATATATAATAACATGACAAAAAAACGGAGAACAAACAACCAACATTAACTAATTCTTGGAGGCTTTCAATGTACACAACAATGGCTTATACATACTAAATAACTTATCAGAATCAGGTTTAATATTGACACCATATTGAAGTTAATATGGACAACTTCAGAATAAGTCCTCTTCCTCCAGTTGGAAGCATTATACAGTAATAAAACTTCCAAAACCAAATTTATACCTAAACCTTTCCCTGTGTACAAAGAGAACACGAGAGGAGAGGGTTTACCCTTCTTACTATTATTCTCATGTCCACGTACACGAACACCAACCTGTCTCTTAGTGTCACCCACATAAGTGGCGTCACATTCCAGACAGTTAATTTTATACACCACATTATTCACACGTAATCTATCAGTACTGTGTACCTCTTTTTATAGGATTGCTTATATTACCCGAAATTATAAGTATCGTTGCATAAACATGAATTTAACAGTTTATATTTTGCGTCACTCGTTTAGAAGCAATCACCCAGGTATATTTACATCCAGCGTTTGTTAGTTGTGGGTCTTCACTGGGACGTAAGGCAAATATTTGCAGCAATTTTGTTTGGAATATTTTACTCAATATTTTTTTAAAAATAAACAAAAATAAAACAATATAAATTGTTTTAGATATTTTGAATTTTTAAATCGATTAGTACTGTCTACCTCTTTTTGTTGTTTTATAAATCGTGTATTTTGTTTGTACGATTTTTATGTGTGTATATTGTTGTTCTCTCGGTTTTGATACTGTTTTTAATTATATTTATATGAATTTATGACTCTCACCATGTATTTGTGTTTATTTTATTAGTTTTTTGACTAAAACTTCATTGAAAGTTTTAAAATTGTTTTCTTATTGTGTACTTGTATTTTTATGCTTATTTGTAATGTAATGTAAAATTGTTTTCTTATTAGCGTACTTGTATTTTTATGCTTATTTGTAATGTAATGTAAAATTGTTTTCTTATTAGTGTACTTGTATTTTTATGCTTATTTGTAATGTAATGTAAAATTGTTTTCTTATTAGTGTACTTGTATTTTTAGGCTTATTTGTAATGTAATGTAAAATTGTTTTCATGCATGATGAGTGCAGCATATTAGTTGCCGAAACGTTGCAATAAATAAATAACCTTTTGACTCGATATTCAACCGGCTTGTCATTTATTCCCGCCAGTGTTCGGAGTCTTTATGGCATTATAGGATTTGGTAGAAACGTTTTGTTATTTATACCTGCTTGAATAAATTGATTATTCATGATGAATCTTGTCGCATGAATGTTCCCTAAGCTGATAAAGCCCTGTTTCTAATTATCAAAACGTAGGCTATTACTATTTTACAAATTAAATATTTCATTCCATCTAATTACGTAAATTATTTAAGATGTAAAGAGGTTTAACTTCCCTTACTGTGTAATAATACCAAGCAAAAGTATCTTATAATTTACGTTGTGAACCTTAGATACTACCATAATAAAAAGAAACTAAGATTAAATTGAACGTTAAGATAAAAAAAGCTCTAATAGAATCTGATAATATTATTAGCATTATTTCCTACAGTACTTCACTACTGAGATCTGACTAAATATATTGTGTCAGCAAATGTACGTCTTAATGGTATTTCTAAAACACTGGTTAGATTTTCATCTCTTAGCACCTAAATCAATGGCGTAGCCAGGACGATGTTTGGGGGTCACAACCAGGAGGGTCAGGGGTTGGAGCCCTCCCGGGGAAAATGTGGACATTTTAATCTCTAGAAATCATATTTTATCGTATTTTGGCCCTTGAAATTACACAAGTTTTGGATCATCGAGAAGCTGTTTTGCTAAAAACCAAGCGCTGCTTTATATGGTAATATTTTTCTCCTAAAATTAATTGGTTTGAAAGGGGAACGTGCCCCCTGTGCCCACCTCAGGCTACGAACTTGACCGAAATAATCATAAGTTACACGGTTCGTTTCTCAAAGTAGAAATATACAACCTAGCAGAAACGTGAAACTTAAAATGTTATAAATTTATTTGAATTATATTTTATGGAATTTGTGATTTACTTGAGGAATCAAGTAGCGAATTTATTCTCGCTATGTCACATTTTTTCTCTAAATTTCTACTACTTTTACTTAATTTTAAATAATCTCTAATTACTCAAGATATAACAACATTTGCAAATCGTTTTTCAAACGGTTTACATTTTATTTTTGTTATTACAATAGAGCGTCGAAAATTCGGATCAGTTGGGACCGGGAGCCATCCGGACTATCCGGATTTTCAAACGTTCTCTAAGCTACAGTGTATTATTGATATTCATTAACTATAATGTATTTTAATGCTTAGAGTATCATCATGTGTGTTTGAATAAAACCAGGATTATTATAAAATAGACGTCAGAGGGCCTAAATAATGTAAATACATTAGTAAAAGAAAATATATTATAAATACTAATGTTTAACATACGTAGCAGAACTACATAGCAGAGTGCCGTGCACGCTGAAACTAAGATCCGGATGTGCGTCACTCCGAATTTTTGACATCCGGATTACTGACGCTCTACTGTAATATTCTTTTTTGTTATACTTTTTTGTATTAACTTGGAAAAACCCCTACTTACTGATTTATTCACCAGGCGCTCAGCGCACGTGTGTCACCAACACAACACTCCTGAGCAACAGTCTTGTCAGTGATACACAGCTTTGAATAATGCGCTGGCCTGTAGCGAAACGCGTCTGTTGAATAAATCAGTAAGTAGTGAGTAGTTGTTTTGCCAAGTTAATACAAAAAAGTGTTATTTATACAAAAACTTCAAGATGTAGAGTACAAAAACTGCAAATTATGTTTGTTCTAGTTTCAGAGATGAACACAGTTTTACCGCGGTCTCTCAATGTAAACTAGGAAAAATCAAATGTCATACCTGCATTTCGCTAAAATCGTGAAGCTGCATAGCCGTGGAGAAGTCCAACAACATGTGAGTCAAGTTTGGACACTTGTTGGCCAGCTCATGAAGGACCGTATGTGTGATGAGTTCTATGGGCAGCTCGATGTACCTTAGCGAAGGTCCAAACCGGATGCTAGACAAATATATTAAATAGTCTTACAACCATGTCAAATCAAGTTGTATTGGACGAATTAAGGAATGGTCAGCTAGGCATACCTTATAAGAGCTAAGAGAGATTCCAAGGACCCAACGTGCAGACCTGATATCTCTGGCCTTAGCGAGACGCTCTTCCAAAGCCTTGTGTCGTAAGCAATCATTCTCCATTTCTTACACACTCTGGCAACTCTGCAAATCTCTCGATGAGTCAAATAACTGAAGATATTCAACAACACTTTATCAGGTAACTTCTCTATGGTCTGGAAAATATTTTAAAAAATTTTTTATATATGTTCAATCAAAACAAGTAACATAAAAAAAAAACATTTTCAAAGTAAATAACTACTTAGGTCAACAAACAATAATTTTATATAAGTTACTTTTTATTAAATAGTTACAACTAAATCACTAGTACTAGCGTACACTATATATGTTAGTGTATATATATATATATATATATATATATATATATATATATATATATTTATGATGAATAGTTATTATCTGGAATACATCCGTTCATTCTGCAGTGCATAAAATCGCTCTTCAACTGTTGTTGGGTTCATCTCGTCAATGCTAGATGAGATTCTAGCAAAACGTCGGAACTGCGATTTTATGCACTGCAGAATAAATGGATGAACCCCAGATAGTAACTATTCATCATATTTTTCCATCCGTGAAGGATTACGTATCAGCATATATATATATATATATATATATATATATATATATATATATATATATATATATATATATATATATATATCTTACAATGAAAATGTTTGAAACAACCCAAATACCACAAAATAATCAAAAATTATAGATAATACAAGTAACTTGAGATTGAACCTCTATGTACGCTTTGATGACCATATCATCATCATCAGAGGGTCTTATTATAAAATTACAATCTAGCAAACAAGAGATTACAAACTAGTATTACTGTAGTATGTAACTTCTTCTTTGCTAGATTGTAATTTTGTAATAACACCCTTTGATGATGGTGACATGATCACTGAATTCACATAAGCATTTAATCTTACGTAACTTGTAATATTAGTTTTTTTTTATTAGTTGTTTCCTATATTTTCATTGTAATATATTGTACCACTGTTCTCCTTATATTGTGTGTGTGTGTGTGTATATATATATATATATATATATATATATATATATATATATATATATATATTAAATATGGTGATATGTTTTCTTGTAATATAGTTAATAAATTAAAAATATTTCAAAAACAAGAATACCTTTAATGAATATATTTATTCAAAGCTTTTCGCCGATAAAATAATTAGATAATTATTTTCCTGAAGATGCTGGTACTATTTTATCAGCGAAAAGCTTTGAATAAATATATATTCATTAAAAGTATTCTTGTTTTTGAAATATTTTTAATTTATTTTATATATATATTGTAATCCGTAGATGAATTATTTTTTTCTTGTTGAATATGTATGGTGAAATAAAATAACTTTCATAAACAAGAATATACGAGTATTACTTCATTTTATTGTTGATTGAAGCTTTTCGCTAATTTACATTATTAACATTTTCAAAATTTATAAATCACTGTCCAGTTATGTGACTAGAGTAAGACTCAAATACTCGTATATTCTTGTTTATAAAAGTTATTTTATTTCACCATATATATATATATATATATATATATATATATATATATATATATATATATATCGCAATATGTATTCTTGTGTATTAATACAGAACTAAGTCAAAATACAAATACAAGAATTATAATTGAATTTACAATTCAAAGCTTTTCGTTGGTTAACAGTACCAACCTCATCAGGAATATTAAACCTGTTTTAAATCTAATTTTTAATTGAAGCCTGCCTTGCACAACAGTAACATGCTGAGAGAATTCTCACCGGTGATGTTTATCCATGAATCTACCGGGCAGCTCTAAGGTCCTTTGTTGGCTACTGACCTTAGGTCAGTGAAGATACAGGTGACGGTTACGGTGAATGAAGTGTGTGCGAACACTCGTCGAATATATTGTAAAGGTATTTACACGTGAGCTGGCACGGCCTTTGCGCATCACTATAGGCGGGGGTGGGTGTAGATTAGGCAAAGACCGTTCTGCGAACATTTCCGCGGATATTTCCGTAGCCATACATCACTTACAGCATTTCGTATCTCATATACTGCTTCAGAAAGCGTTTCGTCTTCACGAGGGCTGCGAGGACAGATGACGCAACCCGCAAGACGGTAGACAGGTTTTTATCTAGCCTAGTACAGGCGATCGATCAGGTGCCATCTTACGTGTAAATACATATATAAATAGGGTAACTAATATTCACTTTCCGTCCGGGAGACAAAATGGGAAAACAAGAACAAAATTATTTTTTTTTGTAAAAAAAACATTAAAAAATCTTAACACAATATACATATATTTTTTCATTACTCACATATTTCTACATGTAACTGTATAACGTACTTACCGTCCCTGCGAAAGGACTTCGCATAACACCAGTGCCATCGTCAATGTACACTTGGGAGGCTTCAAGAGCGATTTGGCCCCAAACCTGAACTCATATAGGACCAAATGTCAGTATCCTGGGTGTTTATCGCATCTTTAAATTTGGGATCATTTTAAAAATATATTCAAATACAACAGTAGAACCTCGATAAGTCGGACTCCGTTAGTTCGGATCTCCGGATAACCCGGAATGATTTTGAAGTAGAATAAAAAAACAATAAATAAGGAATAGCAAAAATCAAGCACAGTACATACATAAAAGTCTAACACAACAATAAAGACGTCAAAGACTTACAGATAAACAAAATAATGAACGCACAAAATTAAACAGCCAAAATTCACAAATATGTTTACCAAGAAATGCATTGCAGAGGAGTGTATATGTATATGCAATATGTACGCTCATATACTGTACATAACACTCTTTGTTTGATAAGTATAAAGCAGTTTTTCTGTAGGTAACCTCTTTTAATTTTTTACCCTGGTCTCCGGCTAATCCGGATTATGGATAAGCTGGATAGGTCTCGGTCCCAGTTAGTTCGACTTGTCGATTTTTCTATCAGAAGTGTCTCAGCAATGAATATCTACCAAGTTTAAGAGCATGTTTTATGCATCTAATTAATAATAAATATGTTTTTAAATAGTTTTACGTTTGTAGTTTGATTAATTAGGTTTATCATATAATAGTAAAACAGAATTTGATGATAGCTCTAGTTAGTTTTATAACGATGCTACACGTTTCGATCCGATTGCCGTGAGATTAAAATGAGATAAAAATTTATTGAAATTATTAATATACTCGTCTTCTTTTCTGCTAGGAATATTTCTATATTTTTCAGTACAGTTTTCTACCATTACTAACGTTTCACTATTCTCCTCTGTTTCGGAGTAACTCCATTTTCAAAACTTAAATCGTAATCTCCGTAAGTACGATTTAAGTGTAGAAAATGGAGTTACTCCGAAACGCGTCAAAAGAGGAGAATATTGTAACGTTAGGAATAACAGAAAACTGTAATCAAACAAATAAAAATGTATATATATTATTAGTCATTGAAATAACACATACATTCAGATATCCCAAACACTGGTGGTAAAACATAAAATTAAACCAATCGTTACAAAATTCGATTTTAAACATTAATCAAAAGTAAAAATATTAGAATATCTGAAAGTAAAAATATTAGAATATCTGAAATGCAATATCTCATACTACAGTACATGAATAACCCCGTGAGCTGCGGTATGCAGGCATTTTTATCTACTTGCTTTGAATCTGTTTTCGTAGCATTTGCTTTCATTTTATCGTTTTTGTAATTTACGTTGTTGTTTAAAATGTGGGAATTTATGAGGTCTTTTGATAAATAATGTTATGTGTATATGCTTAAGAGCATTGTTCATATTTTGTCTAAAATTGATCATAAGAAACCAAATTCACAGAGTTTTGCTTATCAATTTATATTTCGCCAACGTCACTAAGTTTTTAACATGATTAACGCTGGTGAACACAATTTTGGAAACCAGAAATATAAATATTAAATTAAATAAATACTAAACAAGTAAATGTTGTATTTTAATGTTTACGGACATTATGTAAAATAAGTTGTGTAAGTATTATATTTAGTGCAAAAGTAATTTATATATTATATAAATAAGAGAGAGAGAGAGAGAGAGAGAGCGACTTGATTGCCATCTGATTTGACCCATGCGATTTGTTTCGTATTATTTTATTACAATGCATCTGCAAAATAATAAAATATTTAAACAATTTTTAATTTTATTATTTTTATTTTTATTTTATCGGGTTTTTAACTTTTTTATTTCGAATAAAAAAGTGTATCCAAGTACAAACTAAATACGTTTTTGTATACTAAATATTTCTCCAACAACATGGGTCAAACATCGACTGTTGTGAGTTCTAAGTTCTATGCGAGTATTTTTACAATTATAGTAAAACCTCTCATATCCGGATCAATGTGGCGACTGCCCAAAAATCCGATTATGGGAAGTGGTATGTATTGATGTACGTTTGTACTACGTAATCACAACCATACCATTTGGAAGCAGATGTATGATTGTTTAAAGATATTAAGATACGATTATTGCAGATTGTAATTATATTTTCATAGCAATATAGAACTGTGCGTACAGTTTAGTTACGTGCCTTTATGTGAAGTTACTTAACCCATTGCTGTTTACGGACTGGGTCAGCTATTCAAGACAATTTAATAGTAGCGGGTATATTGACTAGCCCAGCTGGTCATGAATGTCGTTACTGTTTGAATGATCTGTTTACTTCAAAAGAGTTTATTTCCTGATATGTCACGCACAAGACTATACCTCTGTACTTTTTAAAGGATAGTCATACACTTTCGAAACTTACAACATAAGTAACGAAAGATATTTATGGCCCATTGACTTTCTGTCAAACATCTAAACATAACCGAATGCTTCATCACGTTTTATGTCAACTGGAGTGTGAAGCCCCGTAGACGTGTTACTCGGTGTCGGTCATTAGTTGAGCGATTCAGACAATCAAACACAACCTATTAGGTTGGGTACTACCACCATCTGTAGGGCTCTAGGGAACTGGACGATACGGACACTCAAATACAACCAATAGGTTGGGAAAACCCCATCAGTAGGCCTCTAGGGAAGTGGACGATACGGACAATCAAATACAACCAATAGGTTGGGAAAACCCCATCTGTATGGCTCTAGGGAACTGGACGATACGGACACTCAAATACAACCACAAGGTTGGGTAATACCCCATCTGTAGGGCTCTAGGGAACTGGACGATACGGACACTCAAATACAACCAATAGGTTGGGTAATACCCTCATCTGTAGGGCTCTAGTGAACTGGACGACATGGACACTCAAATACAACCAATAGGTTGGGAAATCCCCATCTGTAGGGCTCTAGGGAACTGGTGGACACGGACACTCAAATACAATCCAAAAGGTTGGGGAACACACATCTGTAAGACTCTAGGAACTGGACGACACGGACACTCAAATACAACCAATAGGTTGGGTAATACCCCCATCTGTAGGGCTCTAGGGAACTGAACGATACGGACACTCAAATACAACCACAAGGTTGGGTAATACGCCAACTGTAGGGCTCTAGGGAACTGGACGACACGGACACTCAAATACAACCAATAGATTGGGAGAACCCCATCTGTAGGCCTCTAGGGAACTGGACGATACGGACAATCAAATACAACCACAAGGTTGGGTAATACTCCCATCTGTATGGCTCTAGGTAATTGGACGACATGGACACTCAAATACAACCTATTAGGTCGGGTAATACCCCCATCTGTTGGGCTCTAGGTAACTGGACGACACGGACACTCAAATACAACCAATAGGTTGGGTAATACCACCAACTGTAGGGCTCTAGTGAACTGGGCGACATGGACACTCAAATACAACCAATAGGTTGGGAAACCCCCATCTGTAGGGCTCTAGGGAACTGGACGATACGGACACTCAAATACAACCACAAGGTTGGGTAATACCCCAACTGTATTGCTATAGGTAATTGGACGACATGGACACTCAAATACAACCTATTAGGTCGGGTAATACCCCCATCTGTTGGGTTCTAGGGAACTGGACGATACAGACACTCAAATACAACCAATAGGTTGGGAAACCCCCATCTGTAGGGCTCTAGGGAACTGGACGATACGGACACTCAAATACAACCAATAGGTTGGGTAATACCCTCATCTGTAGGGCTCTAGTGAACTGGACGACACGGACACTCAAATACAACCAATAGGTTGGGTAATAACCCCATCTGTAGGGTTCTAGGGAACTGGACGACATGGACACTCAATTACAACCAATAGTTTGTGAAAACCCCAATCTGTAGGGTTCTAGGAATCTGAACGATAAGTAGACTTGAACAAAAAGCCGTCTGCTAGCACCAGAGAACTGGTCCAACGGCAAGAACTCCTCATGGAATAAAGATACTTTATTTTCATATTACGTCCGGATATCGGTGGTTCTGTATATGAGAGGGCCGGATATGAGAGGTTTTACTGTATTCGTTTTCGTAGAAATTGTTTTGCATTTAACTGGAAATTTAATTTCATTTTAATATACAAATGGTGTAGTGGTCAGAATTTTAGAATAATAATATAGATAAAATTAACAAAATGGTTTAACTTTTTATAAATTTCGATTAAAAAAAAAAACACCTACAAATGTTTTGGATGGTATAAGATAGTTTACCTGGGGAACTTTTTAAATTTTTAAAAATGTAGCGGTAAAGAAATTCTGTAGTAATTTAGCCAAATTATTTTTATTATTTATCTCCAAAACAAAATTAAGGAAACATTGGAGTAAACATTTTGAATAATGTATCATATATTGTACATTAATAAACTAAAACCAGAATATTCGTTTTTTATTTCAATAATAAATTGTAATGATAGTAAAACCTGATTGTTGGATTATATTTTATCTTAAGAGCATGAAACTGTTTTAATTTGCTATTTTTATTTCTTCTATAATTTTTATTTTAAAGGAATATTCAATCACTATAAAGAGAATATTTCTTTCAATAACATTATCTTTGACCTCAAATTATTAACTCCTCTGCAAGTGAAAATAAGATTTTTTTTAACGGTTCTGTGAACCCTTTATAGACTACATCTATAGGTACAGATTGAGTGTACGTATATCTTTTAGTGCTTAACAACGTTTATTTCAATTTATTGAAAAAAAGTAATTGTATTTCAATTACAATTAATTTTGAGTTTTATTTTTCTATTCTGAAAACATTATAAGGGAAACGACTTTATAAATTTGGCCCTTATACATTAATTTGGACACAAATTTCCAAACAAGCCAAAAGACTTTGGAAAAGTAACTAATAATCAGAGGACAAACTCGATATCTTTTAAAGGTTTTGTGCCGCAAAACGATGCTGAAATAGTTATTTTCGTCTAGCGTCTATTAGTTCTTTCCGCGCTCATTATGCAACTTCAAACGAGTTAAAAATATTAAAACACCTATTACGCTGTATAACTTTAAATCAATTAACCAGTTTGTTTTCAGAAAAAATAAAATATTTCAGTACTTCTTTTGAAGCGGAGGAGAGGCTATATTCAATTACAGGTCTGTCATGTTGGATGCCAGATTAAATCTGAATTTACTCCTGTAATTAAAATTGATACATTATAAGTGGCATTAATTCAAACCTATCCCTCTGATAGAAGTTTTTAAAGGAAGTTTATTTTGATTAGTCAACTCTTAATATAAAGTTAGTTTGTATGGTGAATTTATTTTGTAGAATAAATAAATAAAAACCAAAACTATGTAGTGATTAGTGGGTTTTTATTTACTAAATTAAAATTATTCCACAGAGCTCAAGAAATGTATTAATTATTTTTAGAGTTTAGATATATCTAATAATGATATTATTATTTTAAATAAACTATCGCTACGCTATAAAAATATTGGCAAAAACCCCATATCAGAAAAATAATCAAAAATAACTAAAAAAATAATTACAAGTTACCTAAGATTATGTAGATTTCTATGATTATATCGTCATCATCAGAGGGTCATTTTACAAAATTACGATCTATATTACAAACATTTACAAATTAGACTGTCTAAACTGGGGATAATACTGGGGTTTCTGCCAATATTTTTTTTATAATATATTGTACCCCTGTGCTCTTGATATTTTAAATGGCCACCACAGAGTTAACAATTCAATTTCTCCTAAGCTTTGCGATAACGAAGTACGCCTTCCCATAACTAAACGAATTCTAGACTGTGACTAGCAGTTAATATGACACGCAAGTTAATGGAGGTAAAAATACTGTATAACCAAGGAGAAAACAAATTATTGAGTAGGCATTCGTTATTATTTATTATTTTTCCTCAAAATCTAAGTTTAAATTCGGAATAAAAATTAATAAACAAGTATCGTCATATTTAATTCGAGTCATAGATTTAACCTTTTGGTTCTGTGATGCATTTTTAACAGTGACTTTCAAATTTTGTTTTTTTCTATTTTAAAACTTTATTTTTTTGTATTTAATTCTTGTTTAAAAGATTGAAATGATTTTTGTAGCAGTAAAAATACTTATTAACGCTAAATTCTCATTATATTTCTTTCTAACTTGTATTACAATTATTATTTGACACCTATGGGTAGCCTTTTTTCGGGGTCCTAAAATGACAGTGAGTTCATACAATGCACTTTATTTATTTACAAAACTTGTTTTCCTATGTGTATATATATATATATATATATATATATATATATATATATATATATATATATATACATATAATAAAACCAGATAAATACAAATTTGAATTTGTATTACTCTTGTTTTTTTCATTGTTACATAAGAATACATATTTTGTTATATATATATATATATATATATATATATATATATGAAGTTAATATATTACTATTGTAAGTAATTTTATCCACCATTAAGTGCAATAATTTTACCTTGGTAAAATTATTGTACTTAATGGTGGATAAAATTACTTACAATAGTAATATATTAACTTCATAAAGTCAGTGCAACGGAAAAACAATGGATAACGTAAAATATCAAGAATATATATATATATATATATATATATATATATATATATATATACACGTGGATGGAGAAATAATAAAACAATATTAGTTTATAAATATTTCGTGGTAAATGTCGTTGAAAGTATATTTCAAAAGAATTGGCCTCAAAGTGAATGGAATCAATACATGTAAACCATACTATAGGGAAATACTGTCTTGTAGTCGCTCACTGTGCCTACAATACAGACAGGGAGTTTAATAAATCTACTGCCCGATATACTGACATCTGCTCCTATATCCATGGTTAGAGCTGAAGTTTATATATACTCCACTGCACTGCACTTAAAAATAAATCACACTTTCTCGTAAGAACTTCACACACTTAGAAACGCACATAGTTCTTTGTTTTGCTTGAAACGTATACACTCCAAACCACTCGCGGGAGAAACTCAAGAAACTGAAAGAAAACAATGGAATAAAAGTGAGGTCGTGGAGACGAGGAGACATGGTGGTTTCTCAAAATAGCCCTTCTGTGTTCCCTCCACGAAAGACACCCACGCTGAAGACGCTGGACGGTAAAGGAGATACACAAAACTAATTCAACACGTTTACTTTTTTATCTCTGTCAAGTTATTTGTTTTAGATGCATTTATTTTCGCATATATAAATGCCGTCGATTCGCATAAACAAGTTAATTCGAACAGTAATAAGTTGTGAAATGAAACCGTTATGCCAAACGTTTACCAATACCACCTTGTTATAACGTAACATTGTCTGCCGATTGCTTGGCAGCATGCCAACTTCTGCATATTTCATTCAATCACATTTCCTATCCTTTAAGTTAGAAATATGTGTACCTTTTATGTAAATACTTTCTTAATTTACTTAACATATCGAAATATACTCTTATATTCGCTTAACAACAAACTTCATTATTGAGTAAAATATCTTGTTTAAACTAAACAATGGTGCATTTAGTTTATATTATGGTTGTATGGTTTTCATTATGTTTGGTAATAAAATTAACTGATATTAGAAAATATTCAAAACTGTTTAAACTGAAGAATTTAGAAAAAGAAAAATTTTAGTAATTTTAGTATTCTATTGTCCTGAAATATATACAATTTTTTTATAACCGATTACGTCTATTAAAGAGAGGGGCGTATTTCAGGTCCAAACTTGTAATCTTTTTTTAATATTGTAATTTACACTGTATTAGTAGGTTAAAAGTGATTAAATAATATAAAATCATGGATGTAAGATTTGTAGCAAATATTCTAATAGTAAAATTATATTAACAATTTAACACTATAAGATTCCACGATTTTTATGTATTGGTTACTTTCTAGTCGTATCTAATAAGTTAACAAGGAGTATAAAAAAAAATTATTTAAAAGTCAATTCTTACTCAGGTTCACAAAGAAAAATAGTATTTTGGTTACTTTTTATTAAATAATTACAATTAATATAAATAAATTATCACAACGTATGCGTTAAATTCTAGTACATTATATAACATAAGAACAGGTGTTTTATGAAATCATGTTATCACTTATTTTAAGTCAAATAGGACGAAATGACTATATTGCATACCTTGCCCCTTACGATATATATAAGGAGAGTGTGAAATAATGGAAGGAATTGAAAATCCTCGTACAAGGCTAGAGGGAAGCATCTCCGAAAAAATTTAAACGCTTGAATAGATTCACAGACCGTTTTAGTTAAAAAGTTAACTCAAATACTTTATGCATTGATTCGTCATTTTAAATAGAAAAGAATACTTTTCAAACTTTTCTCTA
>JBAIZL010000004.1:266548763-266551263 GCA_036971475.1 Prosapia bicincta | reverse complement strand
CACACACACACACACACACACACACACACACACACATACACACACACACACACACACACACACACACACACACACACACACACACACACACACACACACACACACACACACACACATACATACATACACACACACACACACACACACACACACACACACACACACACACACACACACACACACACACACACACATATATATATATATGTATATATATATATATATATATATATATATATATATATATATATATATATATATTTGTTTTTACTAACACATGATCATTAATTATGTGTTAACCTTATCAATAATTAATTAGCTTCATTTATAGATAACCTAAAATTGAAATCAGTATATCAGTTCGTATTACCTATTGTTCCATATATTAAATTGATGTAGTTTATTAGCATATATCATTTGTTTATTTATAAGCACAATATATTGGGAATCAGGGATCAACCTATTCATAGTAAGAAATTTATTGCTAAATAATCTCTCTTCACGGTGAGGGAAATAAGGTTCCGATCAATACACGTTTTTACTGATGGTCGTCCCTTACAAAAGTTTTCGGGCCTGCTCCCTTCATTTCTTCCTTGGAGTGTTTGTTATGCACAAAGTTGATAATTAAAGCTTAGTAGTCATTCCCTGTAAATCACGTTTCACAACATGTTCGAGCTCACAATTTCATCTTTACATTAATTTATCAAGTTAGACGGCGAATTATATTTCAAAAAGTTTATTCTATTCATTATCATTTAAAGAAATTGTGATTAAATAAACCTTTTTAAATTAAACTGTTTTTAATATACTCAATTTGAAAATATATGGCACTCATTTGAATATCAAAATGCATAAAACTGTGAAAATATAGATTGGGAAATTAACAATTTAATCCTTTTCATCTGCCATTGAATAACATTAGAGTACAATTCTATACAGAGCACAGTAACGTAATTATAATAAATAAGCAACAATAGTCCTCGCTACTACAAGTACTTAAACACCCTTAATGTACGTTTCGCTAAAACTATTAGCATCATCAGAATGTTACAAATATATATTGATTATATTTGTAACATTTTAATGATGCTAACAATGTTAGCGAAATGTACATTAAGGGTATTTAAATATTTGTAGCAACGGTTATTGTTGTTTATTTATTGACATTAAAGTAATTAATAATCCCATGTACGATATTTTTTGATTAGAGAAACATAAATACAAATTAATATAAAATTCTTAATACACTCATCTTACTTCTGTTAGGAATATTTTTATACATTCTAGCTTTCCTAATATTACAATATTTTCGTTTTATTGACGTGTTTCGGAATGACTTTATTTTCAAAACTTAAATATTTTTCATTAAAATTTACGTTTTGAAAATGAAGTCATTCCGAAACGCGTCAACAAAGGAGAATATTGTAATGTTGGGAAAGGCAGAAAAATGTACTCATGTGTATATTTTGTTGGTGTTTATCGGTTATATCCAGATATACGATTCAACGATTACAATTTTACTAATCCATGTAGAAGAAATTTTTCAGTAACACTGGAAAATAACAAAGCTCTCCTCTGAGGCAAAAATAATCTAACACTTAGAAAATATTATTGCAAAAATAACATTAGCAATATGTTGTACTGCATTGTAATATAGTTATATTGCAAACAATAGCAAGTACAGTAATTAGGTAACATATATATGTATAATCTTGGTTAAAAAAAATAATGTTCCTTAACATAAACTCCAGTTACGTGTCGTAGCAATGTCTGAACTGAAACAAATTGTATTACGGCGCAATGCGAAGACGTGTTCACAAACCTAGGGGCATAACAAGGAGGCACGTGCCCCACCAAACCTTAATTTTATCAGAAAAATAAAAACCTATGAAACAAACTTGTTCTACTCCACCAATACTATGAAGCTAAACTAATACAGTAGAGTTTCGATAATCCGTGTCCCGATTTTTCTAGGTTCCGTAAAATTTGAGCCTATTTCTATTTCAGACTATTTTACCTATTTGAAAGGAAATTCAAATATTTTACTGTTAGACAAGGTACAATTCCATCTCGATGACGATCGACTGTGGTCTGATATTATCCGTGCTTTACATCTACCCGCCAATGCTACGAGCTTAATCCATCCCATGGGTCAGGATGTTCTGGAATGTATGGAAAAATACAGACGTTACCCTTTACAATCTCTCTTGGAAGCGACTGAAGGGGAAGAAAGCATCGTAGGCTTTCTAAACAAATTACAGTTAAGGAAGCTGTGTACTGTATAGCCGAATCTTGGAACGAAATAAAAGCAGAAATATTAAGTAAGTCGTGGAATAAAGTCCTGCGTCATAATAAAACTGTTGTCTGTGTCATTGATCCACAAGAAGACACAGATTTGACATTTCTTTTCAAGAAATGCCCAAGTTTTTATCTTTAATCAAAAAATGTAGTGACCGTGATGAACAATATATTCCAAAATAACATTAAATTCATGTAAGTA
>JBAIZL010000004.1:266541263-266543763 GCA_036971475.1 Prosapia bicincta | reverse complement strand
CCATGATTACACCGAAAGTGCAATTAATTGCTCGTTGCGTGAGTTGTCCGGAATTACTTTCTGTCACCATGACACTCCGGTCACCCTTGGCAAAGAACAATTGTTTCAGGACCTAGGGCTAGGATATCACACGCAAAAACAAACCCTACCGTTCTCTGAACCCGCCTGCTGCCCCGTTCTTCTCGACTTCCTAAAGCTGAAGCTCCTGAAGACGTTACCTCGACGGACAGAGTGCCCCAGGAGTCCATTTCGGTCTCTGAGAACGAGAAAAAAATAATCATTTACTGTTCACATGAAGTTTTAATGTGGGGTACAGTTAGCTGGTGTGGGTTAGTAGGTGGGGAGCGCGTTATTAGGAATAGATATTCAGAGATCGGAGCGAGTACGTCTTATTGTACGTTATACATACAAGGCTCCTACGAATATTTAAAGGGGGTTTGAAGAGTTTTTGGAGAATTATCTTTGTACCGTATGCGCCAAAATAAACAGTAGCCAGACTTTATTTTTATTCATTTTATTTTATTTACATAGTTTTACAAACGCATACAAGTAAAAAGAAGCTAAATCGGTTAGACTCGGGTATAAACATTCTTTATGACCTCTGTTCAAATTAAGGTAACACTCATACCGTTCTTGTAGGATCTGCATAATTTTGGTGGATAAAGGTTGTTTCATGCTAGCTATACATATTTTTATTTTTTCCAGTAGTTAGACGATGATGGTTGGTGGGTCATTACGTCATCACGGAAAATCTTCATCATTCCCCAGACGTAGGTGGTGTAAGATCGGGGAAGTGGGCTGGGTAAGGAAATTTTTATCTAAGGTAGATGAGGCGGTTGCCAAAGTTTTTAAAGGAAAGCAATGCTGTCTAAGGCAGTGTGGCTGGCGCCATCTTGCTGGAACCATTGTGAACGAAAAGGCAGGTTTTGGACACAATAAAATCTCCAGAGGTATCCTGTAAAACGACTAAGACTGATCCTATATCGGTATTTCTACTACAGCTGATTCAGTTTCACTACTGTTTATTTTGGCGAATACGTTAAATTATTTATTGTCACAAATAATAGTAAAGTTTGGAAAATTTTTCGTTTGTTATAAATGAAATATTTCTCTCTGGTCAGTTTTGAATAATTATTAAGTACATTTCAACTCTTTTATTGCAATGAAACTGTATCGGAAAAAAACAAGATGTAAATTTAAATGAAATTAAACGAAAAAGGCATACAAAACTTTTCGAAAAATGTCCAAAAGGAATACAAACTATTTAGCATTCCTGGAAAAACACTGATGCTAATTAATTGAGACATTTCTTTGCTAACATTCAAACTCTTTATTCAATACGGACTATTTAAATGTATACAATAATTTATGTTTTCCACCCCTCTACAAATAGTGTTCCTTTATTAAAATAGTTTCCAATACTAAACTTAAATGACATTAAATTTTCCCAAAACTATTCTGGAAAACAGAATCTTAAGATATCAGAATGTTTATTCTGTCAAGATAGACAATGCTGAGAAAACAAGTGTCCAGGAGGGGGCACCATGACTTTTAAGCCAATGACTGTTGAGCAAGAATTACAATGACCACTAGTAAAACAAAAAACAATACAAATTTGCCACACTCCAGGTTCTTACAACTGAACAAATATTGTATTTTTTTTCTCTAGGGTACTTCCTTAAAAATGGCCCTAGGAATATAATTCCGAAAAAGTATACCACAAAACCAAACAGCAAAGACGTATAATTACACCCAAAATGCAAGTACTGTAGAACCTCGATAATTCAGACTAACTAGGACCGTGCCTCATCCGGGTTATTGAAAATCCGGTTTAGCCGGACACTAAAGAAATAGAATTTTTTTTTATATTTACCAAACAAAAAGTAATATGCACAGTGTAAAAACATACATATTGTACATACAGTTAGACTCCACTGCAAATTATAAATCGGAAAAATTGTGTGAGCCGCTTCGTGCTATGCGATCCCGTAGCCTATTCAGCATAAGAAGTACAAAACACTTTTCTTCAACTATAGGTCTTAGACACTTGTATTGTGTGTTAGACTTTGTATCTATGTACTGTACTTATTTGACTTTGTTAATGCTTATTTATTGTTTTTAATGTACTTCAAAATCATTCCAGATTAACCAAAGGTCCGTGTTAACGAGGTCCAACTTATCGAGGTTCTACTGTACATTACAGAAATTTATTATTTGAAGAAAAATTTTTGAAATTTCGGTTCAAACTCAATTTTTATTTAAAAACTATTCCATAACTAAGTTATCAATAAATTATCTATATAAATGTACATTCGGATACACTTTTCTGTCTTTCTTAAATTACAATTTTTTCTTTCATTGACGCATTTCGGAATGACTCCATTTTCAAGTACTATTAAGTTTTAAAAATTGAAACATTCCGAAATCCGTTACCAAAGAATCTATTTTAATGTTAGGAAAGGCAGAAAAATGTACTAAAATATGTACAAATATTCCTAAC
>JBAIZL010000004.1:265791263-265901263 GCA_036971475.1 Prosapia bicincta | reverse complement strand
TCAAATAACACACTGATAATTAAAATCCAGGTTCAAAATTCAATTACTTTATAGCTATACAAATAAAATAAAATGTGAATAATGTATTAATATTTTAAAAAATTAAATATATTACATTGAGGATTAATCACATAAAGATAAACTTTCTAAACACACACACACACACACACACACGCGCGCGCGCGCGCACACACACACACACACACACAAACACACACACACACACACACACACACACACACACACACACATACACACACACACACACACACACACACACACACACACACACACACACACACATATATATATGCACACCAGTTCTGAAAAATAACACAATATTTTGATGTGTTTATACTAGTAAATGTATTGTACCGTATTGACATTTTAGTGCTAAATGAATAAAATGTTGCCATTGTTGATATATAATGAATACTTCATAAATAGTTTATGTTCAAAACTTCCACTTAAAACACCTAGTCTACTCAAGGTACATAAATCTCGAATGCACATTTAAAATGCTTAAGATTTGGCGAGCCGCCAAAGACTAACGACTGAGTACCCATTACGTGTGATTTATAAGTGAAACTTTTCAAAAATAAAACTTTGTATAAGCCCATCATATTTTGCAAATCAGCTTCACATGTGACCTACAATCTTTTATTCTTTAATTATATTAAATTTAAATTATATAAAATTAATAAAACCCTGTAAAATAGAAACACTTTTTATTTTACAAATAAAAGTTTTTGTGGTTTAGGTTTTATTTATTAAAAATTATATATTATGCCACTGTTGTTACAAGTTGTAATTGCCATGACTTCTCGGTCAAAAAAGTATAATAGATTCCAAAAATTGAAACGTGGCAAGGGCTTTGTATATATATATATATATATATATATATATATATATATATATATATATATATATATATATTATAACCACTGGGTGAAATTGTTTTTGTAAAATATATATGATTGAATAATATTTTCATGAACAAAGATATATGACTTTTAATTTTTCCTAATACATTTTTACTAAGCGAAATAAGTGAAGCTTTTCGCTGGTTTGCAGTATCAGCATTCTCCAACGTACAAGTTACACAGAGTTTCAAGACTACATTTTGACTGCCCCTATATTTGCACTATGTCCCAAGGATCAGTCAGTGCTTATCTTATCTGCTTGGTTATACAACTGCTAATACTTCCTATTTATTTTAGTTTTTAGCTTGGTAAAGATTATAATTAAAAGATACTCAACTAAGTGAATACGTTAGGGCTTACGTGCTGACGCGTTTCGAAACAATCTTTCCTTTTTACGAAGCAAAGCCTTTACCTTTTAAAAAGCTCTTTTTAGTAGAGGCTTTGCTTCATAAGAGGAACGATTGTTTCGAAATGCGTCAGCAAGTAAGCCCTTACGTATTTAATATTTAAGTATCTTTTAATTATCGTTTAATCAGTGAAGTCAAGGTGATTATATGAAGCAACTTTAGTAAACATGTATTTACAAAAAAACTATATATTCTTGTTTATGAAAATATTATTCAACCATATATATATATATATATATATATATATATATATATATATATATATATATATATATATATATATATATGTATATATATATATATATATATATATATATATATATATATATATATATATATATATAAGTATATTATAGCATATGGCTTTCATTTCGGAGAAAATTTGTAATATACACCCTATGTTACTTGTTATTATGTTATTTTTAACTTTGATGAAATAACGTTTATATTATCTATAATAGTTGGGCGCCAGTTTACCTATTAATCGACTATTTACCTGTCATTTAACTATCTTATCTTACACTATGACCTACCTCAACACATTCGGCTTCACTCCTTTCTTTATAAAATTGGCACAATAGTTATTAATGGCGGCAATAAAGCACCAAAACGTGATTAAAATACCTTTAATAAAGAACGATTATTATTACATTGATTTAAATATAAAACACAAAGCAGTTGAATTTATTATAATTACTATGAGAACTCTTGTTTAGATAAATAATATATGATTTATGTTTAGTAAAATTATATTAAATTCCCTATACTAAATTGCTCAGGACGGTAATAAGTCCTTTCCTCGTGAAATTGTATCATCCAGAGATAATTATTAATTAATCCCTTTTTTATTTGTTTTTAATTTAATTTGTCCCCTATTAAATGTCCTAATTAAAGAATTTATTAAATGAATTATTGAAATATACTCTCATTGACTAGTAAAATTTAATATTTTTATGTTTTAAATAAATTTTTACTATTTACGTATATTGGTTTCAGCGCGTGTTCAGTGTATTCCTTGCCCCTTGATCATTTGAATACACTGTAGCTAGTATCCGACACTGTGGCTCAAGATACTAGTGAATAGATACCTTCTTTTCTATAAATTAAACACTTAAATTTAAACTTCTTTTTTTAAAGTAACAACTCTCTTCTTGATTAAAAAAAAAAAAAGAATTTATAATTGTTTTTATTCCGCTTTGGATACATTTCCCACAACGATTTTTCTTTATTGGTATAACCTGGTTCCCAGTACACGGTTACTATCTGTTTCGGTCGGAGGAAGACTAACTCCTATTTTTCGGTCGAAGGAAGACTATCCCCGGCTTTTCTGCATTTAAGTTTCTCTAGCGCGTAATTTCCCTTCTCTCCGATGAAGAACAAAGATTTAGGCTTCTACCAATCAATTTTACGTTAGTATTTTACTAGCCGTTATTTTGTAAACGCTTAAGGTAAACTGCCATATACATTATTTCTTATAGAAGGCAAACGTGACACATCTACCGATTTCTCCTGTCGCTATTTTAGTTTCTAAATTATAATAAAAACTACACCCCAGCCCCTTACGTGTCCTTTACAAAATTTCTTATTCCTGTAAATAATTGGCGATTTCAACTTCTTTTATACTTGATTTCTTTGTCGGCTTTTTTAAATCGCTAAACCTTTGCTTATTGCAAATATATATATATATATATATATATATATATATATATATATATATATATATATTTCCAGTAACCAAAGGTTAAGTGATTTATATTGCTAATGCATTATATATGGGACCGAGACCCCTTTAACTAACGAAAACTCGGATTACACGGAAATACGTCCCCGTACATTAGAAAAATAGGGGTTTTTACGAGCTCTAATACTATAGTTAAAAATGCACAAAATACGTTTATAGAACTGTATTTATTACAGTACTTACATAAATTTTATGTGGCTTTGGAATTCACTGTTCATCACGGTTGCTACATTTATTGGCAAAAAGTTATAAAGTGTCTTCTGCGTCTGCTTATCAGAATTTTTTTGTTCTTCGTCGCGTAGACGTCTTAGCAGACGTACGTCTGTTGGTGAGGTCTCTGTCTGTTGTTTAATATAGCGTAGTGCACACAGACCACTTAAAAGAAATAGGGTAGTCGTCCAATGTAACAGACATAGGGAGATAATGAAGCTGAATTCGCCATCTTGGCTGGGGAAATTCCTCCAATACCGTGCCGTACAGCTCACAAAATTTAATAAAATCTTTTATTTAAATCGAGGTTTAAACCACATGGAGTAGGAATTAAATTTTGAAACTTGGTAAACACAATCAGCATGATTTCCTCATTTAGAATATTTAACCATGAAAGTAATATATTATTTTAAAGAACGTTAAAAAATTAGATTTAATAAGGGTTGCAGTTTAAGTAACATAGAAAAGTTAGTAAGCGACAATTTTTCGTATATGTTGTTTAGAAACGTTTTGTAAGTGTAAACGTTTGAGATAATTAGTTAAATTTTAATATTCTTTTTATTTCGTGTTTGTAGGACCTTTGGTTTACTGCTAGTGAAATCGTAAAGTAAAAAGTTTTTAAATGCTGTGCGTCATATTTTTGCAGTATGCTGCAAGCCTACTTCTACGTAGATCGCGGCTTTTGTTCCTGTATGCATATATTTCTAAATATTTCTTCAATCAAATAATTTTAACTTATGTAAATAATTACCTTTTTACATAAAAATTAAAATGTATTTAACTTTTTAAATGTATTTTATTGAAGTTTCTCTATTAAAATTATTCATTTTTATAAACGTTTTAAGAAGATGCTAAAGATTTATTTGTACACCAGCAAAATTGTATTACAAGGCCTTTTACTTTCTGACATACACTGAAAAGCAGAAAAATTATTGTGACAGTGAAAGAATAGTGTCAAAAATTTAAATTTTGAAGTCCCCTTATCCAAAATGTGTTTTCCAAAATGTATGTATGAATGTAAAGGCCTATGTGCCTGATTCCCGACCTACAACAAAAACTGCTGGTCTGAAATTCGGAACATGCATGTCCATTCTGTTTAGAAACGGAAAAGTGATTTTGGAATATTAAAAAATAATCGATAGTTAAACCAAAAACTACTAAAAACTATAACTAAACTAAAATTAAAAAAAATCAAATGATCTGCGTTTGAAAATGTTCGGTACGTTTATGTGCACTGTCTCTTATAGATGGACGGTGAGGGATTTTTTTAAATTTAATAAGGTTCTCTTTCAAACAAAAATAATGTTAAAAATATAGCATTTTATGTTTTGTATTAATGTGAGAGGGTTTGTGTTAGCTACCTTGTTCCGTTTGTTTGTAATAACTAATCACGTTTAATAATTTTGTGATAGGAATATTACATGAAAAAATTTAGTAATGACACCCGGGGCTTGACTTGACGCACGGGGCTTCAGTGTACTGCCTCGGAAAGCGGTAGGGGCCACCATCTTGGCTGGGGAAGCCTGCTTCACTGGGCCTTTAACCATGGCATCTCTATTTGTATTAAATACTCTGTGGTAGCGCAGTTTCCAAGGCGGCCGTTCCTTCACCGTGACTATTTTCCCCTTCTTGTACTGTCTCCGTCGAACTTTCATCGTTATTGTTGTCCTCGCTGCCTTCAGTAGTCTCTTTATCATTCCAGTAGTAGTAACATGTGTTATTGTTACTTACTTACGTTCGTCCTTACTCATCCATTGACTTACGTCCGTATCATTGACATTTTCCCAACCTGAATATTTCTTGCTAAGAAATGTCAAATCTGTTTCTTCTTGTGGATCAATGAGTCAACAGTTTTATTATGACTCAGGAATTTATTCCACGACTTACCTAATATTTCTTCTTTTATTTCATTCAATGATTCGCCTATACAGTGCACAGCTTCCTTAAGTATATTTTGTTTAGAAAGCCTACAATGCTTTCTTCTTCTTCAGTCGCTTCCAAGAGAGATTGTAAAACGTAACGTCTTTATTTTTCCATCCACTCCAGAACACTCAGAACGGCTGGATGAGGATCATAACATTTGCGGGTAGAAATAAAGCAAGGATATCATCAGAGCGCAGTTGATCTTCATCGTGATACGATGATGCATTGTTTAACAGTAAATAATTCGAATTTCCTTTCAAATACATAAAATAGTCTGAAATAGAAATATGCTCGAATCAAACGGAACCTCGAAAAATCGGGACTCGAATATTCGAGACTCTACTGTACACACACACACACACACACACACACACACACACACACACACACACACACACACACACACACACACACACACACACACACACACACACACACACACACACACACACACACACACACACACACACACACACACACACACACACACACACACACACACACACACACACACACACACACACACACACACACACACACACACACACACACACACACACACACACACACACACACACACACACACACACACACATATATATATATATATATATATATATATATATATCGATTGAATGTAACAGACCAAATGCAATTAGCCTTGTAGTAATATCCTCTGAAGATGATTCCGCGAAATGTACATCAGTAAAAAAATAATTTTTTTGTGGTTTGAGAGGATTTTTTTAAAATTTATGATACAAAATTATACTACAGTTCCTCAACGTTATTATTTTCAATTATACTATACTATTTTGTATGAACTATCGTCTGCCGCACAACCTATTTCACAACGCAAACATACAGCTAAATAAACTTCTAACTAATACTTACATTGTCAGCTGGTGTCTGTACTAATTATTCGTCTGGCATACTTGCACCCGGCAGTAAACCTATTCACCTATTAAGCAGCATAAAGAAATTCTACTTCAGAAAATAGATATTGGTTTAAGGTGTTTCTGTCTAGGAATAGAAAAAACGCTGACACTCTGAATTAAAACTGTGAGATATCGCTAAAATGTAACCTACTTCTGGGCAGCCGATGTTTAATCGCGTTAATAACCGGTTTTATAGTGGCCAGGACATATTTTATTGTTTCCCAACTATTTCATGGCTCTTCTACAATTTTGAGGGAGAATTGTTAGTAGCTATGGATACATTTGTAATACCTAGAGTGAAAAACGTGCAGCGCAGGCAATTCATAATAGTTAAGAAGGAGTAAATGAATTTAATTACAGTGAATCCTACTTTCAATTCACTGAAATCAGCTGTAAATTCATCCGGGCTGTCTACTTGTATTAGTTACTGGTTGCGCTCCTAGTTTTTCTTTCCAAGTATTACAAATATATATATATATATCTTAAGGGGGGCGCTTTTATCCCCCTTAGTCCCTTCTGTAGGGGGGCCTGTATATATATATATATATTGTTGTGTAGGTGGCAACACTGAATTAGCTACAAACAGGTTATTACGTTGTTACCTGAACATTATTAAGTTGCGTGTACTATTGTAATGTTTATGTGATTATTATTATATTAAAAGATAATGTCTCTTTACTACTTTGTGTATTAATTATTTTAATTGGAACTACGTACAGAATATGTTGTCAGGTGAATTTTGACTTAAGTTATACAATTTTAACTGAAGCGCAGTATAACCTCAACATTATTGTTACGTTAATCGTCACTAAGGTTAGTAATTTGACTTTTAATTTCCAATAAGTGGATAATAATGGAATTTAAACCACCAAAAGAGATGAGTTTTTCAGGTAGTTTACCAGAAAACTAGAGGAGGTGGAAACAGAAATTTAATAATTACATGCTAGCCACTGAGAAAGTTAAAAAAAAATCACAAACTAAAACTGCAATACTCCTTAGTCTTATTGGAGATGAGGGGTTAGAAGTTTATAATACTTTTCAGTTTGATACTGATGAAGATAAGACTGAATATGACTTTAAAAAAAAATATTGATACCCATTGTTCGGTTAAACCGAATGTTGTGTTTGAACAACATACATTTTTGAAGTGTTGTAGACAAGGTCAAACTATTGATTGTTATATGACTACATTACGAACCCTGGCCTCAACATGTGAATTTGAAACTCAGGAAGAATGTCTTATTAGAGACCAAGTAGTTTTAAATATTGAGGACAATGACCTTCAAGAACGAGTTCTAAGAGAAAAAGATATAAATTTAACTCGGGTCATAGAGTTTATTAAAGTTAATGAGAGTAGTAAAGAGCAAGTGAAAGAAATTAAAGGAGAAATGTTGGTCAATACTGTGAAGACCTGTAAAAAGAAACGTCATAATAAAAACAACTATAAAAGTTATAATAAAAAATCATCATCTGACAGTACATATGATCAAACATCTAAAGAATATTCGTGTAAAAAATGTCGATATCAACACAGATATGGGAAATGTCCAGCGCATGGTAAGCGTTGTAAAAAATGCAATCAATTAAATCATTTTGCAGTGGTTTGCAAAAATGAAGAAATACATTATGTCAATAACGATGATAAGGGTAGTAGCTCTGATAGTGATGACTGTTTTGTGATTGATTGTGTTCAATCTAGTAAATCACAGCCTAAAGAATGGCGTTCTATGGTTGAATTTCAAGGAAGTAATATTAAGTTCAAACTGGACACAGGCTCGGATGTTAATCTACCGACAAAGAAGAATTTAATGGATATAGGTGTTAATAGGATAAAGAAAACAACAATAAAGCTTATAGAATATGGTGGAAATAAGATTAACACTATAGGTAAAGTAAAGTTGAGTTGTAAGCTACTTAAAAACAATAAATCTGTTGTATTAAAATTTATTGTAGTTGATGGACATCTAATAGGCCCATTTTAGGTTTACAATCATGTACCGTGCTGGGTCTTATTAAGAAAATAGATTCAATCAGTAAAACTAACTTTATCAGTTCTAATATTGATGTGTTTAGTGGCACTGGAAAGATAAAGAATTATAAGTGTCATATTTCCATTAATCCTGATGCAGTACCCACACTGAAACCTCCTCGAGGAGTGGCATTAATGATTAAGGATCGACTTAAAACTAAATTAAAGCAACTAGAAGCTGATGGTATTATATCTAAAGTTGAAGACACACCTGTGTGGGTTAGTAATCTAGTGATAATAGAGAAGAAGGATGGAAGTCTACTCCTTTGTCTTGACCCTAAGGATCTTAATAAAGTTATAATTAGAGAGCCAGCGCTACTTCCTTCAGTTCAGGATGTGAGTGCACAGTTATCAGGAAATTCAGTCTTTTCTGTGTTAGATCTAAAAGATGGGTTTTATAATATTGAATTGGATAAGGCTTCTGCAGATCTTTGTGGCTTTGCTACACCATTTGGGGTGTATACATTTTTAAGGCTACCGTTTGGAGTATCTGTAGCCCCTGAAGAGTTTCAAAAAATTAATATGAGGAATTTTGGTGACATTCCTAATGTAATAATATATTTTGATGATTTATTGATAAAAGCAAAATGTCAGAAGGAACATGATAAAAAAAGAAAGCTGTTTTAGATAGAGCACGTCAGTTAAACGTAAAATGTAATGCTTCAAAGACTCAATTTCGTATTAATGAAGTTAAGTTTTTGGGATTTGTATTTAATAGTGATGGTATGAAAATAGATCCCTCTAGTGTTGAAGTTATAAATCAAGTTAAAATACCTACTTGTAACAAATAGCTGTTGAGACTTCATGGACTTCTAAATTATCTTAGAGCTTTTATTCCTAATTTTGCTGAAATTACAGCACCTTTTCAGAGAACTGATGAAAAAGAATGTTGAATGGCTATGGACGGAACATCATACTGATTTATTGAATAAAATAAAGTTGCTTATCACTGAGGCTCCAATTCTTAGCTGTTTTGATCCAACAAAAGAAATTACAATAGAGTGTGATGCATCTAAACATGCATTAGGATGTTGTATATTACAGGAGAACAAGCCAGTGGCTTATGCATCTAGAGCTTTGAATAATGCAGAAGTAAATTACGCTCAGATAGAGAAAGAACTCCTAAGTCTTGTATATGCAATTCAAAAGTTCCAACTTTATATTTATGGACGAACTGTTAGTGTTAGAACAGATCACTGTCCATTAGTATCTCTTCTTAAGAAAAGGATTTCACAAATTGGATCCAATAGACTTCAAAGAATGGCTCTTAAGCTAGTGAAATATGATCTTAATTTGTTTCACATTCCTGGAAAAGAAATGTATATTTCTGATCTATTGTCTCGTGACTGCGAAAATAGTTCACCAGAAGATTCTGATAAAGGCAAACTCTTGTCTGATACAATTCATATGATAGCATCTAATGCAGCTATTTTGCAAATGAATGAAGCTAAAAAGATAAATTTATTAAAGAAACACAGAGTGACCCTATATTGCAAACTCTTACTAATTATTATTTTCAAGGTTGGCATACCAGTAAAAATTGTCTTCCAGATAATATTAGATGTTATTTTAAACTGAAAGATGATATTTATGTTTCAGAAGGTCTTGTATTTTTAAATCAAAAGTTAATGGTTCCCCTTAGCTTACAAAAGGAAATGTTAAACACATTACAAACAGGTCATTTAGGATTTTTTAAAACAAAAGCTACGGCTCGTAGAGTATTTTACTGGCCTCAGATGTTGGCACAGATTGAAAATATTATCAATGGGTGCCCTCATTGTCAAACAAATACACCTGCTAAAACTAAGGAACCATTACTACCACATGAAGTACCAACATTACCCTATGAGAAGATTGGTATGGATTTAATAGAATTTTCTAATAAGAACTATTTGATTGTTGTGGATTATCTATGTTTTTGGATTGATGTCATACACTTACATGGAAAAACAGTCTTAGATATGGTTAAAGCTTTAAGGCCTATATTTGCTACTCATGGCATTCCACAGATAATAGTAGCTGACAACATGCCATTCGACTCAGTGGTGTTTAGAGACTTTGCTTCACAGTGGGACATCAAAGTTGTAACTACTAGCCCTCACCGTGCAAAAAGTAATGGAATGAGTGAGAAGGCTGTAGCCACTATTAAAAAAATGATGAAGAAGAGTCAATCATCTAATACTGATTTCAACCTAATGTTGTTAGAACATCATAATACGCCTCTGTATGGTTTGAGTGCTAGTCCAGCTCAAATTCTTATGAGTCGTCAACTGCGATCCACAATACCTACAACATTCGGCAATCTCCAACCACATTGTGTATATATAAGAGATGAGAAAGTGTTAAAACAGAAAATAACGAAGCAATTTTATGACAGAACATCCAAGACTAATCAGATATTTCAAGAGGGTGATAATGTGCTCTACAGAAAAAATCAGCAGTGGCATCCAGCGGTGGTAGTAAAACCACATACATCTCCTCGTTCATACATACTAAAAACAAATGATGGTTCAGTAATGCGTCGGAATTTTGTATACATAAAACCATCTAAGTTAAAGGAACCTTCCTCTACAATGCTGAACGCATCAGATGAGCACTGGAGGGAGTCAGTTTTAGTACCAACCATTGATCACCGACAAGTGAAGAGTAATTTACCATTGCCTGTGATGGCATCTTCAGATGCTTCTTCATCTAATAAAAATACTTCATCTCAAGATGTTTTAGTATCATCATCAAGTCCTAATGGAGTACGAAGAAGTGGTAGAGTAGTAAAATCACCGGAAAAATTAAACCTTTAATTTTATCAAGTTTAAACTTTCTAATTTCCATGAGTTTTCTAATTTGTCCTGTTGATTCCTTATTCGTGATTTTTTCTAACTTTAAGATTGAGTTGTGTAAGTTGGAAGGGAGATGTTGTGTAGGTGGCAACACTGAATTAGCTACAAATAAGTTATTACCAGTGAAGGTCACGTATAAGTGAACATTATTAAGTTGCGTGTACTATTGTAATGTTTATGTGATTATTATTATATTAAAATATAATGCCTCTTTACTACTTGGTGTATTAGTTATTTTAATTGGAACTACGTACAGAACATATATAATATGTTTTCTTGTATAATAATAAAAAACAATGTTCCATGATTTTCACAGCTTTCTTAATTGTAATTTTTTTTAATAAAGCCTACAATGCTTTCTACTCTTTCAGTCGCTTCCAAGAGATTGTAAAACGTAACGTCTTTATTTTTTCATAAATTCCAGTACACCATGATCCATCAGATGGGTTGGAGTCCTAACACTTGCGGGAAGATATAAAGCACGGATATCATCAGAGAACAGTTGATCTTCATGGGGATGCGACGGTGCATTGTCTAACAGTAAAGCAGCCTCCCGAGGAAGATTCGTTACTTTTACAAACATATCAGTTTCGGGTATGAACTCATTAAAAAATCACTCTTTGAATAGTTCTCTATTCATCCAATCAGTCCTTTAGGTCTTATATGAAACAGGCAATGCTGACGCGGTAAAGTGTTTTAAAGCCGGAGGCTTAGCCGACTCGAAACTTTCTAAATTTTATGGAAGATCGAAATATCGGGACTTTTTTCGTGACTCTACTGTAGTTTCAAAACATAGTCTGTTATATGCGACGCCGACGTCCGGTTTAATTGGGTCCGTTTAATGAGGCTAGGAAAAAAGAAGAAAAATCCCTAATAATAAAATAGCCCATTTAAAATATATTTTATCAAGTTATGGAGCCTAGCCTATTATAAATAGATTTTTAATTTTGTGAATTGTGCTGATACCATACGATAAAAACAGTAGACCTTAGCAATACCGTCAGTGCTTAGTATTGTAGTGGTTCCACTCACGGACAGTCTGTGCTAACAAGCAATTGCATTTTTGCTGACTTGATGCGTTACAATAAAATGCTTTATTTTTATATTTATTAAATTCCTTCTATATCTTGTACAAATTTTCGATCGTTAATAAATCATGTTTTTATTTAGCCTTTCAAGTTCAAATACTTTATTTTTTACCTATAGTGGATGACAATTAATGTTAATATAATTTTTTCAAATATTTATTCAATAATTAAATTATAAAAAATTAGCGGTCTAGGTCAGTATTGAACTCAGAATCTTCATTTTTGAAGTCTAGCGTTTTGGCACTGAGCCAACTTTCCTATAGCTAGAAATGAACTTCTCAAAGATGTATCTGAATTTTCTTTTGCCCCATCTGGTTGTCGTCGAAACCTCTATTGCACAACCTTATAAACTGTTGTCATTGTAACCACACAATATCATAAATAATGCTCAAGGATTAAAAATAAATGAAGAGAATAAAATTATACAAAAAAAAGAGAATAAAATATCGAACCTTGCTTCAAAAAAGGATACTGCAAAAGAAAAGAGGAAAGTAACTACAACACAATGCAAGCGACGAAAAAAAGTGTTTAAATAGTAACAAACAAAAATAATATTCCTACATTATAGAAATATGGAAGGAAATTAGTTTTCTGTTTTGTCATTTAATATTGTTATTTTAACATATTTACATTAGTTGTAATTATAAAATTTAAAAAAAAACTTAAAAATTTTTTTTGTTGATTTAAGTAGGAATTAACTTGAATTTTAAAAAAATATTATTCAATTTTATACTAATTTTATAAATATCTTATTCGTGTTCACTTGTATAGTAAAATTGAAGTTTGGTTGTGATTACATAAAATGTTTAATATTTCGCTCCTGAAGAGGATTCGTAGTATCGAAACGTCGAGTAATATTAAGAACTATTTGAAATTCAAGGTCTGTAATTGGTCGGTATAAAACCTATTTAAAAAGTATCATTTTACCACCACGTAATGAATCCAAAGCGTTGTCGAAATTGCATCAGACCCGACAGTTTGAAAGAACTAAACCTTTACCATATTTTGTCTGTATATAGTTTCTCGTTTTGGTATGAATAAAGCTATTAAAAAATTAAACCCTAAAACAATTTCTAATTTCCAGAAATATAATACCTTTGTTCACACATTATAAGCGATAGTATTATATTAGCCTTGGCCGTATATAGAACTAAGCAAGATATTAGGGTATTACTAAATAAGCCTGAATCTATGTAACTATTTGTGTCTGTGCACAGGAATGAGCACTGTGTTGCAGACATCTGCAGTCAGTATCACAGTGGCATACGGAGCGGTATTTATGAAGTGAAACATTGCCCATAGCGTGGTATTTAAAAGGCAGATCCGAGGGTAATAACCTTTTACATCCGAATGTATAAAATTACATATTTAGACTATACACTATGGTAAAATGGACAAATAAAAAATTAATTAATTAAAAATCGCTGTTTTTGTATTGTACATTTTGAGGTTTTTAAGGAAATTACACTTGTTTGTATTATCTTGGCAAAAAACTACTAATTACAGATTTATTCAGCGTTTCTGCTGGAAAATTGCTAGGTATGCGCAATTTTCAATGCTGTAAATTACTGATAAGCTTGTCTATTCAAATTGAAAGCACCGTTAGGATTATAAGCTACTTAAATTGAAAAAAAGGTTGACGCCTATGGGCTATATAAATTGGTCTATATTAAAATGAATATTTACCATTTTGACCATATTCAGTCACTGAAAATTCTAACTTTAACTAATTTAAACTATTATTAGGAAAATAATTATTTAAACATTTTTAATGTAGACCTGTGTTGTCCAAACATTGAGTAGAGAGAAAATACTTTACTATTTCTTACAAAATATTATAATAATAATCTATTATAAAATTACAGGTCGAAGAAGTGATGACGGAGGCCGAAGATAGCGACGACGAATACAGTGATGAGTCTAGTACTATCGAAGACCCTCAAACTGTAACCGTTCCCATAACACTTTGCCTGGCTATAATGGTTGGGTATGTATTAATCGTTGCTAGTGATGTCTCTGCTTGGACCCTCAAACTGTAACCGTTCCCATAACACTATGCTTGACTGATATGGTTGGTTATGTCACTCGTTGCTAGTGATGTATCTGCTTGGACCCTCTGACTGTACCCGTTACCATAACACTTTGCCTCGCTATCATGTATTACTCGTTGCCAGTTATGTATCTGCTTGGACCCTCAGCTGTACCCGTTCCCATAGCACTTTGCCTGACTGTCATGGTTGGTTATGTATTACTCGTTGCTAGTGAAGTATCTGCTTGGACCCTCAGACTGTAACTGTTCCCATAAAACTATGCCTGGCTATCGTTGTTGGTTATGTATTACTTGTTGCTAGTGATGTATCTGATAGGACCCTCTGACTGTACCCGTTCCCATAACACTTTGGCTGACTAATATGGTTAATTATGTATTACTCGTTGCTAGTAATGTATTTGCTTGGACCCTCAGACTGTAACTGTTCCAAAACCACTTTGACTGGCTATCATGCTTGCGTATGTATTACTCGTTACTAGTGATGTATCTGCTTGGACACTCAAAATTGTAACCGTTCCCACAGGCCTTAGTCTGACTATCATGGTCGGATATGTATTACTCGTCGCTAGTGATGTATCTGCATGGACCCACAGACTGTAACCGTTCCCAACACTCTATGCCAGGCTATCAATGATGGTTATGTATTACACGTTGCTAGTGATGAATCTGCTTGGACCCACAGACTTTACCCGTTCCTATAACCCTATGCCTGGCTTTCATAATTGTTATGTATTACTCGTTGCTAGTGATGTATCTGCTTGGACCTACCGACTTTAACCGTTCCTATAAACCTTTGCCTGGCTATCATGGTTGGTTATGTATTCCTTGTTGCTAGTGATGTATCTGCTTAGACCTTCAGCTGTACCCGTTCACCTAACACTTTACCTGACTGACATGGTTGGTTATGTATTACTGGTTTCTAGTGATGTACCTGCTTGGACACTCAGACTGTAACCGTTTCCACAACACTTTGCCTGGCTATAATGGTTGGCAATGTATTACTCGTTGTTAGTGATGTATCTGCTTGGACCCACAGACTTTAACCGTTCCTATAACCCTATGCCTGGCTATCATAATTTTTATGTATTATTCGGTGCTAGTGATGTATCTGCTTGAACCCTGAGACTATAACCTTTCCCATAACACTTTGCCTGACTGTCATGGTTGGTTATGTATTACTCATTGCTAGTGATGTATCTGCTTGAAGCCTCAGACTATAACCTTTCCCATAACACTTTGCCTGACTGTCATGGTTGGTTATGTATTACGCATTGCTAGTGATGAATCTGCTTGAACCCTTAGACTATAACCATTCCCATAACACTTTGCCTGACTGTCATAGTTGGTTATGTATTTCTCATTGCTAGTGATGTATCTGCTTGAACCCTGAGACTATAACCTTTTCCATAACACTTTGCCTGACTGTAATGGTTGGTTATGTATTACTCATTGCTAGTGATATATCTGCTTGAACCCTCAGACTATAACCTTTCCCATAACACTTTGCCTGACTGTCATGGTTGGTTATGTATTACGCATTGCTAGTGATGAATCTGCTTGAACCCTTAGACTATAACCATTCCCATAACACTTTGCCTGACTGTCATGGTTGGTTATGTATTACTCGTTGCTAGTGACGTATCTGCTTGAACCCTATGACTAAAACAATTCCCATAACCCTTTGCCTGATTACCTTGTTTGGTTTTGTATTACTCGTTGTTAGTGATGAATCTGCTTGAACACTCAGACTGTAACTGTTCTCAGCACACTTTTCCTAGGTTATTATGGTTGGTTATATATTTCTTGTTGCTAGTGATGTATCTGGTTGGACCTTCAGACTGTAATTGATCTTATACGTCTTTGTATACAGTCTATGACTGTATAACAGTCATGGTTGGTTATGTATTACTGGTTGCTAGTGATGTATCTGCTTGAACCCTAAGACCAAAACAATACTCATAACACTTTGCCTGACTGCAATGATTGGGTTTGTCTTATTCTTTGTTAGTGATGTATCTGCTTGAACACTCAGACTGTAACCGTTCTCAACATACTTTTCCTGGTTATCATGATTGATTATATATTTCTCTGCATGGATCCTACGACTGTACCATTCCAATAACACTTTGGCGGTGTATCATGTTTTGTTATATATTACTTCTTTCTAGTAATGCATCTGCTTGGACCCTCAGGCTATAACCATTTCCATAACACTTTCCCTGACTGCTATGGTTGGTTTTGTATTACTCGTTTCTAGTGATGTATCTGCTTGAACCCTCAGAATGTAACCGTTCCCATCACACTTTGCCTGGTTATCATGGCTGGTTATATATTACTCCTTGCTAGTAATGTAACTGTTTGGGTCCTCAGACTGTAACGATTCCCATAACCCTTTGCCTGACTGTTATGCTTGATTTTGTATTACTCGTTGCTAATGATGTATTTGCTTGGAACCACAGACTGTAACCGTTTCAATATCACTTTGCCTAGCTATCATTGATGGTCATGTATTACCCCTTGCTAGTGCTGTATCTCTTTGGAAACTCAAAATTTACCCGTTCCCATAACACTTTGCCTGAATGACATTATTGGTTATGTATCACTCGTTTCTAGTGATGTATCTGCATGGACTCTCAGACTGTAACCTTTCTCATAACACTCTCCCTGGTTATCATGTTGGGTTATATATTAATAATTGCTATTGATGTACCTGCTTGAACCCTCAGTCTATAACCATTCCCATAAACCTTTGCCTGACTGTCATTGTTGGTTTTGTATTACTCGTTGGTAGTGATGTATCTACTTGGACCCTCAGATTGTACCCGTTCCCATAACACTGTACCTGACTGACATTTTTCGTTATGTATCACTCGTTGCTGTTGATGTACCTGCTTAAACCCTCAAACTGTTACCATTCCCATAACACTTTGCCTGACTATCGTGGTTGGTTATGTATTACTCGTTGCTAGTAATGTATCTGCTTGGACCATAAGACTGTAACCATTCCAATAACCTTTTGCCGGCAGTCACATTTGGTTATGTGTAACTCGTTGCTAGTGATGTATCTGCTTCGATCCTCAGACTGGAACCGTTCCCATAACCATTTGCTTGGCTAACATGATTGGGTATGTAGTACTCGTTGCTAGTGATGTAACTGCTTGGACACTCAGAATTGTAACCGTCCCCGAAAGCCTTTGTCTGACTATCACGGTTGGATATGTATTAGTCGTAGCTAGATATGTATGTGCTTGGGCCCACAGACTGTAACCGTTCTCATAAGCCTACGCCTGGCTACCATGGTTGGCAATGTTTTACTCGTTGTTAGTGATGTATCTGCTTGGACCCTGAGACTGTACCCGTTCCTATAACACTTTGCCTGGTTCTCACGGTTGGTTATGGATTTTTTCGTTGCTAGTGATGAATCTGCTTGGACCCAAGACTGTAATTGTTCCCATAACCCTTTACCTGGATATCTTAGTTGGTTATGTATTACTCGTTGGTACTGATGTATTTGCTTGGATCCTCCGACTGTAACCATTCTCATAACACTTTGCCTGACTATCGTGGTTGGTTATGTATTACTCGTTGCTAGTAATGTATCTGCTTGGACTGTAAGACTTTAACCATTCCAATAACCCTTTGTTTGGCAGTCATGTTTGGTTACGTGATACTCGTTGCTAGTGATGTATCTGCTTGCACCCTCAGACTGTATCCGTTAACATAACACTCTGCCTGACTGACTTGGTTGGTTATGTATTACTTGGTTGGTTATGAGCCCTGCTTGGACTCTACGACTGTACCCGCTATGATAACTCTTTGCCTGGCTATCATGGTTTGTTTTGTAATACTCGTTGCTAGTGATTTTCCTGATTAAACCATCAAACTGTACCCATTCCCATAATACTTTGCCTGATTGTCATGGTTGATTATGTATTACTCGTTGCTAGTGATGTATCTGTGTTGACCGTCAGACTGTAACCATTCCCATAACACTTTACCCGACTGTCGTGGTTGATTATGACTACTCGTTGGTAGTGATAAATCTGCTTGGACCCTCAGATTGTAACCGTTTCCAATACCCTTTGCCTGTCATTATTAGTCATGTATTACCCTTTGCTAGTGGTGTATCTGCTTTCACCCTAAGACTGTACGATAACACTTTCCCTGACTGACATGATTGATTAAGTATTACCCGTTCTGATTACCCTTTGTCTGGCTATCATGGTTTGTTTTGTAATACTCGTTGCTAGTGATGTACCTGATTCAACCCTTAAGCTGTAACCATTCCCATAACACTTTGCCTGATTGTCATGGTTGATTATGTATACGCGTTGCTAGTGAAGTATCTCCTTGGACACTCAAAATGTACCCGTTCCCATAACACTTTCCCTGGCTGAGATTATTGGTTAAGTATTTCTCGTTGCTAGTGATGTACCTGCTTGGACCCTCAGACTGTAACCATTCCCATAACACTTTGCCTGATGGTCATGGTTGATTATGTATTACGCGTTGCTAGTGAAGTATCTCCTTGGACCCTCAGAATGTACCCGTTCCCATAACACTTTCCCTGGCTGAGATTATTGGTTAAGTATTTCTCGTTGCTAGTGATGTATCTGCTTGGACCCTAAGACTATAACCATCCCATAAGATTTTTTCTTACTGTTAAGGTTGGTTTTGTATTACTCATTGCTAGTGACGTAGCTGCTTGCGACCTCAGAATGTACCTGTTAACATTACATTTTGATTGACCGACATGGTTGGTTATGTAGGCTATTACTCGTTGATAGCGATGCATGTTCTTGGACCCTCAATTTTTAAACGTTCCCATAACCCTTTCCCTGGCTATCATGGTTGGTTATGTTTTACTCGTTGCTAGTGATGTAACTGCTTGAACCCTCAAAGTATAACCTTTCTAATAATCCTTTGCCTGGTTATCATGTTTGGTTATGTATTAATCGTTGATAGTGTTGTAACTGCTTAAACCCTCAGACTGTAACAATTCCCATAACAATTTGTCTGACTGTCATGTTTGGTTATGCATTACTTGTTGTTAGTGATGTATCTGCTTGGACCTTCAGACTGTATTCGCTCTCATAACACTTTACCTGGGTATCATGGTTCGTTATATATTAGTCATTACTAGTGATGTATCTGTTTGCACCCTCAGACTGTAACCGTTCCCATAACACTATGCCTGACTGACATGCTGGGTTATCTAATTTTCGTTGCTAGTGATGTATCTGCTTGGACCCTCAGACTGTAACCGTTCCAATATCACTTTGCCTGACTATCATTGTTGGTTATGTATTACTAGTTGCTATTGATGCACCTCCACGAACGCTCCAACTGTTAAAGTTCGCATAAGCCTTTGCCTTGATATCATGGTTGGTTATGTAATACTCGTTGCTAGAGATGTACCTGACAGTGATGTACCTAAGGCTTGAACCCTTAAACTGTAACCGCTCCCATAAACCTTTGCCTTGCTATCAAGTTTGAGTTATGTATTACGCCTTGCTGGTGATGTACCTGCTTGGACCCTTAGTCTGTAAATATTCCCATAAAACGTACCTGACTGTCATTGTTGGTTACGTATTACTCGTTGTTAGTGAATAATCGGATTGTACACTCAGATTGATTCACGTTGCTAGAGTTGTATTAGCTTGGACCATCAGTCTGTAACCGTCCCCATAACACTTTGCTGGCTATCATTGTAGGGTATATATTAATTCTTGAATACGGTGTATCTATTTGGACCCTCAGATTGTAACCCTTCCCGTGACTCTTTTCCGGACTTTTATGTTTGGGTATGTATTACTCGTGGTTGTGATTTATCTTCTATTAACCTCAGACTGTAAGCGCTCTCATGACACTTTTCCTGGGTTTCACTGTTGGTTATAAATTACTCCTTGCTAGTGATGTATCTGCGACAACCCTCAGTCTGTAATCGTTCCCATAACAATTTGAATGGCTATCAGGGTTTGTTATTTATTACTCGTTGCTAGTGATGTATCTGTTTGGACCTTCAGGCTGTACACGATCTCACACTACTTTGCCGGGCTGACATGGTTGGTTATGTATTACTCGTTGCTAGTGATGTAGCTCCTCAAACCCTCAGACTGTAACCTTTCCCATAAACCTTTGCCTGACTATCATGGTGGTTTATGTATAACTTGTTGGTAGTGATGTGTCTCCTTGGACCCTTAGATTGTAAACGTTTCCATTACCGTTTGCCTGACCATCATGATTGGGTATTTATTATTTGTTGCTAATGATAAATCTATTTGAACCCTCAGACAGTGACCGTTCTAATAACCCTTTTCCTGAATTCACGGTTGGTTATATATTACCCGTTGCTAGTGATGTTTCAGCTTGGACTCTCAGACTGTAACCATTCCCATAACACTTAGCCTAACTGTAATGGTTGGTTCTGTATTACTCGTTGCTAGTAATGTATCTTCTTGGACCCTCAGACTGGGGCCGTTCTAATAACCCTTTTCCTGAATTCACGGTTGGTAATATATTACCCGTTGCTAGAGGTGTTTCAGCTTGGACCCTCAGAATGTACCCGTTCCCATCAAACTTTGCCTGGTTATCATGGTTGGTTATATATTACTCCTTTCTAGTAATGTATCTGCTTGGACCCTCAGACTGGGACCGTTCTAATAACTCTTTTCCTGAATTCATGGTTGGTTATATATTACCCGTTGCTAGTGATGTTTCAGCTTGGACCCTCAGAATGTACCCGTTCCCATCAAAATTTGCCTGGTTATCATGGTTGGTTATATATTACTCCTTTCTAGTAATGTATCTGCTTGGACCCTCAGACTGGGACCGTTCTAATAACCCTTTTCCTGAATTCACGGTAGGTTATATATTACCCGTTGCAGTGATGTTTCCGCTTGGACGTTCAGACTGTAATAATTCCCATAACCCTTTGCCTGGCTATCATGATTATTTGTGTATTACTCGTTGCTAGTGATGTATCTGCTTGGACCCTCAGACTGTGACCGTTGTAATAAAATTTTTTTATTGAATTCACGGTTTGTTATATATTACCCGTTACTAGTGATGTTTCCGCTTGGACTCTCAGTCTGTAACCATTCCCATAACACTTAGCCTGACTGTAATGGTTGGTTGTGTATTACTTTTTGCTAGTGATGTATCTGCTTGGACCCTCAGACTGTGACCGTTCCCATAACCCTTTGCCTGGCTATCATGATGGGTTATGTATTACGCGTTGCTAGTGATATATCTGCTTGGACCCTCAGACTGTAACGGTTCCCATAACACTTTGCCTGACTGTTATGCTTGATTTTGTATTACTCGTTGCTAATGATGTATTTGCTTGGAACCACAGACTGTAACCGTTTCAATATCACTTTGCCTAGCTATCATTGATGGTCATGTATTACCCCTTGCTAGTGCTGTATCTCTTTGGAAACTCAAAATTTACCCGTTCCCATAACACTTTGCCTGAATGACATTATTGGTTATGTATCACTCGTTTCTAGTGATGTATCTGCATGGACTCTCAGACTGTAACCTTTCTCATAACACTCTCCCTGGTTATCATGTTGGGTTATATATTAATAATTGCTATTGATGTACCTGCTTGAACCCTCAGTCTATAACCATTCCCATAAACCTTTGCCTGACTGTCATTGTTGGTTTTGTATTACTCGTTGGTAGTGATGTATCTACTTGGACCCTCAGATTGTACCCGTTCCCATAACACTGTACCTGACTGACATTTTTCGTTATGTATCACTCGTTGCTGTTGATGTACCTGCTTAAACCCTCAAACTGTTACCATTCCCATAACACTTTGCCTGACTATCGTGGTTGGTTATGTATTACTCGTTGCTAGTAATGTATCTGCTTGGACCATAAGACTGTAACCATTCCAATAACCTTTTGCCGGCAGTCACATTTGGTTATGTGTAACTCGTTGCTAGTGATGTATCTGCTTCGATCCTCAGACTGGAACCGTTCCCATAACCATTTGCTTGGCTAACATGATTGGGTATGTAGTACTCGTTGCTAGTGATGTAACTGCTTGGACACTCAGAATTGTAACCGTCCCCGAAAGCCTTTGTCTGACTATCACGGTTGGATATGTATTAGTCGTAGCTAGATATGTATGTGCTTGGGCCCACAGACTGTAACCGTTCTCATAAGCCTACGCCTGGCTACCATGGTTGGCAATGTTTTACTCGTTGTTAGTGATGTATCTGCTTGGACCCTGAGACTGTACCCGTTCCTATAACACTTTGCCTGGTTCTCACGGTTGGTTATGGATTTTTTCGTTGCTAGTGATGAATCTGCTTGGACCCAAGACTGTAATTGTTCCCATAACCCTTTACCTGGATATCTTAGTTGGTTATGTATTACTCGTTGGTACTGATGTATTTGCTTGGATCCTCCGACTGTAACCATTCTCATAACACTTTGCCTGACTATCGTGGTTGGTTATGTATTACTCGTTGCTAGTAATGTATCTGCTTGGACTGTAAGACTTTAACCATTCCAATAACCCTTTGTTTGGCAGTCATGTTTGGTTACGTGATACTCGTTGCTAGTGATGTATCTGCTTGCACCCTCAGACTGTATCCGTTAACATAACACTCTGCCTGACTGACTTGGTTGGTTATGTATTACTTGGTTGGTTATGAGCCCTGCTTGGACTCTACGACTGTACCCGCTATGATAACTCTTTGCCTGGCTATCATGGTTTGTTTTGTAATACTCGTTGCTGGTGATTTTCCTGATTAAACCATCAAACTGTACCCATTCCCATAATACTTTGCCTGATTGTCATGGTTGATTATGTATTACTCGTTGCTAGTGATGTATCTGTGTTGACCGTCAGACTGTAACCATTCCCATAACACTTTACCCGACTGTCGTGGTTGATTATGACTACTCGTTGGTAGTGATAAATCTGCTTGGACCCTCAGATTGTAACCGTTTCCAATACCCTTTGCCTGTCATTATTAGTCATGTATTACCCTTTGCTAGTGGTGTATCTGCTTTCACCCTAAGACTGTACGATAACACTTTCCCTGACTGACATGATTGATTAAGTATTACCCGTTCTGATTACCCTTTGTCTGGCTATCATGGTTTGTTTTGTAATACTCGTTGCTAGTGATGTACCTGATTCAACCCTTAAGCTGTAACCATTCCCATAACACTTTGCCTGATTGTCATGGTTGATTATGTATACGCGTTGCTAGTGAAGTATCTCCTTGGACACTCAAAATGTACCCGTTCCCATAACACTTTCCCTGGCTGAGATTATTGGTTAAGTATTTCTCGTTGCTAGTGATGTACCTGCTTGGACCCTCAGACTGTAACCATTCCCATAACACTTTGCCTGATGGTCATGGTTGATTATGTATTACGCGTTGCTAGTGAAGTATCTCCTTGGACCCTCAGAATGTACCCGTTCCCATAACACTTTCCCTGGCTGAGATTATTGGTTAAGTATTTCTCGTTGCTAGTGATGTATCTGCTTGGACCCTAAGACTATAACCATCCCATAAGATTTTTTCTTACTGTTAAGGTTGGTTTTGTATTACTCATTGCTAGTGACGTAGCTGCTTGCGACCTCAGAATGTACCTGTTAACATTACATTTTGATTGACCGACATGGTTGGTTATGTAGGCTATTACTCGTTGATAGCGATGCATGTTCTTGGACCCTCAATTTTTAAACGTTCCCATAACCCTTTCCCTGGCTATCATGGTTGGTTATGTTTTACTCGTTGCTAGTGATGTAACTGCTTGAACCCTCAAAGTATAACCTTTCTAATAATCCTTTGCCTGGTTATCATGTTTGGTTATGTATTAATCGTTGATAGTGTTGTAACTGCTTAAACCCTCAGACTGTAACAATTCCCATAACAATTTGTCTGACTGTCATGTTTGGTTATGCATTACTTGTTGTTAGTGATGTATCTGCTTGGACCTTCAGACTGTATTCGCTCTCATAACACTTTACCTGGGTATCATGGTTCGTTATATATTAGTCATTACTAGTGATGTATCTGTTTGCACCCTCAGACTGTAACCGTTCCCATAACACTATGCCTGACTGACATGCTGGGTTATCTAATTTTCGTTGCTAGTGATGTATCTGCTTGGACCCTCAGACTGTAACCGTTCCAATATCACTTTGCCTGACTATCATTGTTGGTTATGTATTACTAGTTGCTATTGATGCACCTCCACGAACGCTCCAACTGTTAAAGTTCGCATAAGCCTTTGCCTTGATATCATGGTTGGTTATGTAATACTCGTTGCTAGAGATGTACCTGACAGTGATGTACCTAAGGCTTGAACCCTTAAACTGTAACCGCTCCCATAAACCTTTGCCTTGCTATCAAGTTTGAGTTATGTATTACGCCTTGCTGGTGATGTACCTGCTTGGACCCTTAGTCTGTAAATATTCCCATAAAACGTACCTGACTGTCATTGTTGGTTACGTATTACTCGTTGTTAGTGAATAATCGGATTGTACACTCAGATTGATTCACGTTGCTAGAGTTGTATTAGCTTGGACCATCAGTCTGTAACCGTCCCCATAACACTTTGCTGGCTATCATTGTAGGGTATATATTAATTCTTGAATACGGTGTATCTATTTGGACCCTCAGATTGTAACCCTTCCCGTGACTCTTTTCCGGACTTTTATGTTTGGGTATGTATTACTCGTGGTTGTGATTTATCTTCTATTAACCTCAGACTGTAAGCGCTCTCATGACACTTTTCCTGGGTTTCACTGTTGGTTATAAATTACTCCTTGCTAGTGATGTATCTGCGACAACCCTCAGTCTGTAATCGTTCCCATAACAATTTGAATGGCTATCAGGGTTTGTTATTTATTACTCGTTGCTAGTGATGTATCTGTTTGGACCTTCAGGCTGTACACGATCTCACACTACTTTGCCGGGCTGACATGGTTGGTTATGTATTACTCGTTGCTAGTGATGTAGCTCCTCGAACCCTCAGACTGTAACCTTTCCCATAAACCTTTGCCTGACTATCATGGTGGTTTATGTATAACTTGTTGGTAGTGATGTGTCTCCTTGGACCCTTAGATTGTAAACGTTTCCATTACCGTTTGCCTGACCATCATGATTGGGTATTTATTATTTGTTGCTAATGATAAATCTATTTGAACCCTCAGACTGTGACCGTTCTAATAACCCTTTTCCTGAATTCACGGTTGGTTATATATTACCCGTTGCTAGTGATGTTTCAGCTTGGACTCTCAGACTGTAACCATTCCCATAACACTTAGCCTAACTGTAATGGTTGGTTCTGTATTACTCGTTGCTAGTAATGTATCTTCTTGGACCCTCAGACTGGGGCCGTTCTAATAACCCTTTTCCTGAATTCACGGTTGGTAATATATTACCCGTTGCTAGAGGTGTTTCAGCTTGGACCCTCAGAATGTACCCGTTCCCATCAAACTTTGCCTGGTTATCATGGTTGGTTATATATTACTCCTTTCTAGTAATGTATCTGCTTGGACCCTCAGACTGGGACCGTTCTAATAACCCTTTTCCTGAATTCACGGTAGGTTATATATTACCCGTTGCAGTGATGTTTCCGCTTGGACGTTCAGACTGTAATAATTCCCATAACCCTTTGCCTGGCTATCATGATTATTTGTGTATTACTCGTTGCTAGTGATGTATCTGCTTGGACCCTCAGACTGTGACCGTTGTAATAAAATTTTTTTATTGAATTCACGGTTTGTTATATATTACCCGTTACTAGTGATGTTTCCGCTTGGACTCTCAGTCTGTAACCATTCCCATAACACTTAGCCTGACTGTAATGGTTGGTTGTGTATTACTTTTTGCTAGTGATGTATCTGCTTGGACCCTCAGACTGTGACCGTTCCCATAACCCTTTGCCTGGCTATCATGATGGGTTATGTATTACGCGTTGCTAGTGATATATCTGCTTGGACCCTCAGACTGTAACGGTTCCCATAACACTTTGCCTGACTGTAATGGTTGGTTCTGTATTACTCTTTGCTAGTGATGTATCTGCTTGGACCCTCAGACTGTAACAGTTCCCATAACCCTTTGCCTGGCTATCATGATGGGTTATGTATTACGCGTTGCTAGTGATATATCTGCTTGGACCCTCAGACTGTAACTGTTCCCATAACACTTTGCCTGACTGTTATGGTTGGTTCTGTATTACTCTTTGCTAGTGATGTATCTGCTTGGACCCTCAGACTGTAACTGTTCCCATAACGCTTTGCCTGGCTATCATGATGGGTTATGTATTACTCGTTGCTAGTGATGTATCTGCTTGGACCCTCAGACTGTAACTGTTCCCATAACGCTTTGCCTGGCTATCATGATGGGTTATGTATTACTCGTTGCTAGTGATGTATCTGCTTGGACCCTCAGACTGTAACTGTTCCCATAACCCTTTGTCTGACTGTAATGGTTGGTTCTGTTAGTGATGTATCTGCTTCGACTCTCAGACTGTAACTGTTCCCATAAACCTTTGCCTGACTGTAATGGTTTGTTTTGTATTACTCTTTGCTAGTGATGTATCTGCTTGGACCCTCAGACTGTAACTGTTATCATAACCCTTTGCCTGACTGTAATGGTTGGTTCTGTACTACTCTTTGCTAGTGATGTATCTGCTTCTACCGTCAGACTGAACTGTTCCCATAAACCTTTGCCTGGCTATCATGGTGGGTTTTGTATTACTCGTTGCTAGTGATGTGCCTGTTTGAACCCTGAAATTTTATCGACATTTCATTGAAGTCATCTTGACATGTAGAATTATTTATAAACATTAATTTGTTACTAGTCTTAGGATTCATGCCTAGTTTAATTAATTTTACCAACTCACTTTCTGAGTATCTACATAGTAACAATTGATTATTATCTTTTACAGATTTTATATAAAGAGGCAAAGGTTCACCTTGTGGTCTATTAATTAAATGCTTTTAAAATATTCTCCTAAATTTATTGCTATAAAGGTTTTTAAACGGTCTCGGTGAAAATCTTTTAAATTAACATCATGTTCTATTGCTTAATTTCTATTCTAATAATAATAATAATAATAATAATAATAATAATAATAATAATAATAATAATAATAATAAATAATTTCTGTTCTATTATTAATTTGTCCAACAATGGGCCTGTTACATATGTTATACTGAGTTCTAATATTTGTTTAACTGAAAGTTTTACTTCTGTTTTTAATTTAATTATTACTTTAATGAAGTTTAACAATTTCTTTAACTGTAATCCATCAGTCTTTACAAAGAGTGCTGAATATTTTTCTAATGGATTAGTTAACTTATTATACAGTTTAAAATTAAACACTACATTTTTAGGTCTTACACTTGGATACATACTTGCTACATTGGATGTAGCTACTGTTTTAGAATTACTTAAAAATACCTCATCTGTATCTTCCTCTGACATATTTTCTTTCTTAGACACTATATCATCTTTTGAAGTCATTTTGTTTTAAATTATCAGCCAGCATTCAGAAAACCTAGCAAATATTTTTAATAAAAATAAACAAGCAATCTCTGAGTGTTCAAACAAAGTATTTCCGGCTATGCATTAAAGTTCTAAAAATCGGGTTTTACTATCTAGCTTCACTGGGTCATACACCCCTTGTTCAAACAAAGCATTTCCTGTTTAGAACTAACTACGCATTATGCACAAAAACTGATTTATATTTGTAGCGTTACTTTCTCCTGTTCAAGTTACAACTGACCGATTCAAATAAACTTTCCTTTTCAATGCCATAACTAATTATTTTAAAAAATTTTATTGAACCCTCTTTTTACTCATTATTTAATTTAAGAAGCACAGTCGCGCAATTTATGTAACGTATTTTTTTTTAGGTATAAATTCTTAAGGATTAGGATGATAAATACTGCTGTTATTTGTTACATAATTATTTGACCTGCAAAGTCAAGATTTAAATTTAAGAATGGTGCAATAAATAATTTTGCCAACAAATTTCAAATTTAAATCAATCAATTTTCAATTCACAGAATTTCAAAAAAATACAAAGAAAAGAAAATACATTTGAAACGTTTACACTAATTTTTATATCTGCCTTAACATTCTTTTAACATGTCATGAAATTAAGCAAACATGGTATTATTTTAAAATTAATATCATTGGCATATGATATCCGAAAAAGAGATTGCTTCTACTTAAGTTAAAGTACATTTCAATTTAGTTTTATTCAACAGTTAAAAAAATTTGATATTGTATCATACAAATTAATTATCACTTCCCGCATTTTAAAAATATAAAAACTTGTACAATTTTTCCGTGACCAGTTAAATTTTGATTTCACATCACTTTATGTTAAAATTAGAACTTATCTGAACTGGAATTTGTGATGTACAAAATGGCTCCTGGATCAGATCTTGCCATTCAGCATTTTGGATTTGAATTGATTGATAAACTCGTCCGGTGTTGAATATTAGTGTAGCAACATTTCTTGAAATAAAACAAAATAATAAATTATACTTTTACATAATTAAAACAATTAAAACAAAAAAACCTCTTGCTACGCCCATCTTACGACGTGTGTTTAATTCCACGTCCATCAACCAAAGAGAGAGAGATTTAGCATTAACGTAGCAACTCTCAACCATCTGCGCAATACTTAGGCGCATCTTTCAATAACAGGCATAGGGATTTCAATTCTCAACCAGTATAATTTACATTATAATTTACACTTTTTTTTGTTTTATATTTTTAAACTAATATCTTAGTTTGTTTTTTGAAGCAGCTGTAATATGTAACATTTTTGCCTAAAATAATGTTACACCTTACTGACATGGTTGGTTATGTATTACTCGTTGCTAGTGATGTAGCTGCTTGGACCCTCAGACTATAACCGTTCTCATAACCATTTGCCTCGTTATCATGGTTGGTTATATATTACTCGTTACTAGTGATGGATCTGCTTGGACCCTCAGACTGTAATCGTACCCATAACCCTTTTCTTGGCTAATCATAGTTGGGTTTGTAATAGTCGTTGCTAGTGATGTATCTGCTTAGACCCTCAGAAGGTAACCGCTCTCAACCCACTTTGCCTGGGTATCACAGTCGGTTATATATTATTCCTTGCTAGGGAAGTATGTGCTTAGACCCTCAGACTGTAACCGTTCCCATAACACTTTCCCTGGATATCATAGTTTGTTAATTTTTACTCGTTGCTAGTGATGTATCTGATAGGACCCTCAGACTGTACCCGTTCCCATAACACTATGTCTGACTGACATGGTTGGTTATGTATTACTCGTTGTTAGTGATGTATCTGCTTAGACCGTCATACATTAACGATTCTTATAACACAGCCTGACTCTCATAGTATGTTATGTATTACTCGTTGCTAATGATGTATCTGATAGGACCCTCTGACTGTACCCGTTCCCATAACACTTTGGCTGACTGACATGGTTGGTTACGTATTACTCGTTGTTAGTGATGTATCTGCTTAGACCCTCATACATTAACGATTCTTATAACACAGCCTGACTCTCATAGTATGTTATGTATTACTCGTTGCTAATGATGTATCTGATAGGACCCTCTGACTGTACCCGTTCCCATAACACTTTGGCTGACTGACATGGTTGGTTATGTATTACTCGTTGTTAGTGATGTATCTGCTTAGACCCTCATACATTAACGATTCTTATAACACAGCCTGACTCTCATAGTATGTTATGTATTACTCGTTGCTAATGATGTATCTGATAGGACCCTCTGACTGTACCCGTTCCCATAACACTTTGGCTGACTGACATGGTTGGTTATGTATTACTCGTTGTTAGTGATGTATCTGCTTAGACCCTCATACATTAACGATTCTTATAACACAGCCTGACTCTCATAGTATGTTATGTATTACTCGTTGCTAATGATGGATCTGTTTTGATCCTCAGATTGTAGTCGTCCCCAATGCCCTTTGCCTGACTATCTTGGTTAAGTATGTATATATCGTTGGTAGTGCTAGATCTCCTTGGACCCGCAGACTGTAACCGTTCCCATAACACTTTGCCTGGGTCTTAAGGTTGAGTATGTATAATTCGTTGCTAGTGATATATCTATTTGAATCCTGAGACTGTAATCGTTCCCATAACCCTATTCCTGACTATCATAGTTGGTTATGTATTACTCGTTGCTAGTAATGTATCTGCTTGGACTATCAGTCTGTAACTGTTCCCATGACACTATGCCTGGCTATAATAGTTGGATATTTAGTACTCGTTGCTAGTTGTGTATCTGCTTGGACCCTCAGACTGTAAACGTTCGCATAACACTCGGCCTGACTGACTTGGATGGTAATGTATTACTCGTTGCTAGTGATGTATCTGCTTATACTCTCAGATTGTAAATGTACCCATAACACTTTGCCGGGTTATCATGGTTGGATATGTATTACTCGTTGCTAGTGATATAGCCGATATATTTGAACCATCAGACTCTAAACGTTCCCATAACACTTTGCCTGGTTATCATGATTGGATATGTATTACTCGTTGCTAGTGATATAGCTGATATATTTTAACCATCAGACTGTAAACGTTCCCATAACACTTTGCTGGGTTAACATGGTTGGGTACGTATTACTCCTTGCTAGTGATATAGCCGAAATATTTTAACCATCAGACTGTAAACGTTCCCATAACACTTTGCCGGGTTATCATGGCTGGATTAGTATTAATCGTTGCTAGTGATATAGCCGATATATTTGAACCATCAGACTGTAAACGTCCCCATAACACTTTGCCGGGTTATCATGGTTGGATATGTATTACTCGTTGCTAGTGATATAGCCGATATATTTGAACCATCAGACTGTAAACGTCCCCATAACACTTTGCCGGGTTATCATGGTTGGATATGTATTACTCGTTGCTAGTGATAGAGCCGATATAATTGAACCATCAGACTGTAAACGTTCAAATAACACTTTCCTGGGTTATCATGGTTGGATATGTATTACTCGTTGCTAGTGATAGAGCCGATATAATTGAACCATCAGACTGTAAACGTTCCCATACCACTTTGCGGGGTTATTATGGTTGGGTATGTATTACACGCTGCTAGTGATATAGCCGATATAATTGAACCATCAGACTGTAAACGTTCCCATAACACTTTGCCGGGTTATCATTATTGGGCACGTATTACTCGTTGCTAGTGATAGAGCTGATATATTTGAACCATCAGACTGTAAACGTTCCCATAACACTTTGCCGGGTTGTCATGGTTGGGTATGTATTACTCGTTGCTAGTGATAGAGCCGATATATTTGAACCATCAGACTGTAAACGTTCCCATAACACTTTGCCGGGTTGTCATGGTTGGGTATGTATTACTCGTTGCTAGTGATAGAGCTTATATATTTGAACCATCAGACTGTAAACGTTCCCATAACACTTTGCCGGGTTGTCATGGTTGGGTATGTATTACTCGTTGCTAGTGATATAGCCGATATATTTGAACCAACATACTGTAAACGTTCCCATAACACTTTGCAGGGTTATCATGTTTGGGTGTGTATTATTCGTTGCTAGTGATATATCCCGAAATACTTGAACCATCAGACTGTAAACGTTCTCATAACACTTTGCCGGGTTATCATGGTTGGATATGTATTACTCGTTGCTAGTGATAGAGCCGAAATATTTGAACCATCAGACTGTAAACGTTCATATAACACTTTACCGGGGTATCATGGTTGGGTATGTATTACTCGTTGCTAGTGATAGAGCCGATATATTTGAACCATCAGACTGTAAACGTTCCCATAACACTTTGCCAGGTTATCATGGTTGGGTATGTATTATTCGTTGCTAGTGATATAGCCGATATATTTGCACCATCAGACTGTATACGTTTCCATAACAATTTGCCGGGTTATCATCGTTGGGTATGTATTACTCGTTGCTAGTTATTATCTGCTTGGACCATCAGACTGTAACTGTTACCATGACCCTATGCTTGGCTATCATGGTTGGTTATTTAGTGCTCGTTGCTCGTTATGTATCTGCTTATACTCTCAGACCGTAAACGTACCCATATAACACTTTGCCTGGTTATCATGTTTGGATATGTATTCCTCGTTGCTAGTGATATAGCCGATATATTTGAACCATCAGACTGTAAAAGTTCCCATAACACTTTGCTGGGTTATCATGGTTGGGTATGTATTACACGTTCCTAGTGATATAGCCGATATATTTGAACCATCAGACTGTAAACGTTGTTATAACACTTTGCCGGGTTATCATGGTTGGGTATGTATTACTCGTGGCTAGTGATGTTTTTGCTTCGACCCTCAGACTGTACCCGGCCCCATAACCCTATGCCTGGCTATCATGGTTGGTTATATATTACTCGTTACTAGTGATGGATCTGCTTGGACCCTCAGGCTGTAAACGTTCGCATAACACTCGACCTGACTGTCTTGGTTGGTTATGTATTACTCGTTGCTAGTGCTGTATCCGCTTATACTCTCAGACCGTAAACGTTCCCATAACCCTTTGCCTGGTTATCATGGTTGGATATGTATTACTCTTTGCTAGTGATATAGCCGATATATTTGAACCATCAGACTGTAAACGTCCCCATAACACTTTGCCGGGTTATCATGGTTGGATATGTATTACTCGTTGCTAGTGATATAGCCGATATATTTGAACCATCAGACTGTAAAAGTTCCCATAACACTTTCCTGGGTTATCATGGTTGGGTATGTATTACTCGTTGCTAGTGATAGAGCCGATATATTTGAACCATCAGACTGTAAACGTTCCCATAACACTTTGCCGGGTTGTCATGGTTGGGTATGTATTACTCGTTGCTAGTGATATAGCCGATATATTTGAACCAACATACTGTAAACGTTCCCATAACACTTTGCCGGGTTGTCATGGTTGGGTATGTATTACTCGTTGCTAGTGATATAGCCGATATATTTGAACCAACTTACTGTAAACGTTCCCATAACACTTTGCCGGGTTATCATGGTTGGGTATGTATTACTCGTTGCTAGTGATAGAGCTGATATATTTGAACCATCAGACTGTAAACGTTCTCATAACACTTTGCCGGGTTGTCATGGTTGGGTATGTATTACTCGTTGCTAGTGATATAGCCGATATATTTGAACCAACATACTGTAAACGTTCCCATAACACTTTGCAGAGTTATCATGTTTGGGTGTGTATTATTCGTTGCTAGTGATATAGCCGAAATATTTGAACCATCAGACTGTAAACGTTCTCATAACACTTTGCCGGGTTATCATGGTTGGATATGTATTACTCGTTGCTAGTGATAGAGCCGAAATATTTGAACCATCAGACTGTAAACGTTCATATAACACTTTACCGGGGTATCATGGTTGGGTATGTATTACTCGTTGCTATTGATAGATCCGATATATTCGAACCATCAGACTGTAAACGTTCTCATAACACTTTGCCGGGTTATCATGTTTGGATATGTATTACTCGTTGCTAGTGATAGATCCGATATATTTGAACCATCAGACTGTAAACGTTCTCATAACACTTTGCCGGGTTATCATGGTTGGATATGTATTACTCGTTGCTAGTGATAGATCTGATATATTTGAACCATCAGACTGTAAACGTTCTCATAACACTTTGCCGGGTTATCATGGTTGGATATGTATTACTCGTTGGTAGTGATATTGCCGATATATTTGAACATCAGACTGAAAACGTTCCCATAACAGTTTGCTGGGTTATCATTGTTGGGTATGTATTATTCGTTGCTAGTGATATAGCCGATACATTTGCACCATCAGACTGTATACGTTTCCATAACATTTTGCCGGGTTATCATGGTTGGGTATGTATTACTCGTTGCTAGTTATGTATCTGCTTGGACCATCAGACTGTAACTGTTACCTTGACCCTATGCTTGGCTATCATGGTTGGATATTTAGTGCTCGTTGCTAGTTATGTATCTGCTTATACTCTCAGACCGTAAACGTACCCATATAACACTTTGCCTGGTTATCATGTTTGGATATGTATTCCTCGTTGCTAGTGATATAGCCGATATATTTGAACCATCAGACTGTAAAAGTTCCCATAACACTTTGCTGGGTTATCATGGTTTGGTATGTATTACACGTTCCTAGTGATATAGCCGATGTATTTGAACCATCAGACTGTAAACGTTGTTATAACACTTTGCCGGGTTATCATGGTTGGGTATGTATTACTCGTGGCTAGTGATGTTTCTGCTTGGACCCTCAGACTGTACCCGGCCCCATAACCCTATGCCTGGCTATCATGGTTGGTTATATATTACTCGTTACTAGTGATGGATCTGCTTGGACCCTCAGGCTGTAAACGTTCGCATAACACTCGACCTGACTGTCTTGGTTGGTTATGTATTACTCGTTGCTAGTGCTGTATCCGCTTATACTCTCAGACCGTAAACGTTCCCATAACCCTTTGCCTGGTTATCATGGTTGGATATGTATTACTCTTTGCTAGTGATATAGCCGATATATTTGAACCATCAGACTGTAAACGTCCCCATAACACTTTGCCGGGTTATCATGGTTGGATATGTATTACTCGTTGCTAGTGATATAGCCGATATATTTGAACCATCAGACTGTAAACGTTCCCATAACACTTTCCTGGGTTATCATGGTTGGATATGTATTACTCGTTGCTAGTGATATAGCCGATATATTTGAACCATCAGACTGTATACGTTCCCATAACACTTTGCCGTTTTATCATGGTTGGGTATGTATTACTCGTTGCTAGTGATATAGCCGATATAATTGAACCATCAGACTGTAAAAGTTCCCAAACCACTTTGCCGGGTTATCATGGTTGGATATGTATTACTCGTTGCTAGTGATATTGCCGATATATTTGAACCATCAGATTGTTAACGTTCCCATAACACTTTGCCGGGTTATCATGGTTGGGTATGTATTACTCGTTGCTAGTGATAGAGCCGATATATTTGAACAATCAGACTGTAAACGTTCCCATAACACTTTGCCGGGTTATCATGGTTGGGTATGTATTACTCGTTGCTAGTGATAGAGCTGATATATTTGAACCATCAGACTGTAAACGTTCTCATAACACTTTGCCGGGTTATCATGGTTGGATATGTATTACTCGTTGCTAGTGATAGATCCGATATATTTGAACCATCAGACTGTAAACGTTCTCAAAACACTTTGCCGGGTTATCATGGTTGGATATGTATTACCCGTTGGTATTGATATTGCCGATATAATTGAACCATCAGACTGTAAACGTTCCCATAACACTTTGCCGGGTTATCATGGTTGGATATGTATTACTCGTTGGTAGTGATATTGCCGATATATTTGAACCATCAGACTGTAAACGTTCCCATAACACTTTGCTGGGTTATCATTGTTGGGTATGTATTACTCGTTGCTAGTGATATAGGGGATATATTTTAACCATCAGACTGTAAACGTTCCCATAACACTTTCCTGGGTTATCATGGTTGGATATGTATTACTCGTTGCTAGTGATAGAGCCGATATATTTGAACCATCAGACTGTAAACGTCCCCATAACACTTTGCCGGGTTATCATGGTTGGATATGTATTACTCGTTGCTAGTGATATAGCCGATATATTTGAACCATCAGACTGTAAACGTCCCCATAACACTTTGCCGGGTTATCGTGGTTGGATATGTATTACTCGTTGCTAGTGATATAGCCGATATATTTGAACTATCAGACTGTAAACGTCCCCATAACACTTTGCCGGGTTATCATGGTTGGATATGTATTACTCGTTGCTAGTGATATAGCCGATATATTTGAACCATCAGACTGTAAACGTCTCCATAACACTTTGCCGGGTTATCATGGTTGGATATGTATTACTCGTTGCTAGTGATATAGCCGATATGTTTGAACCATCAGACTGTAAACGTTCAAATAACACTTTGCCGGGTTATCATGGTTGGATATGTATTACTCGTTGCTAGTGATATAGCCGATATAATTGAATTATCAGACTGTAAACGTTCCCAAACCACTTTGCCGGGTTATCATGGTTGGATATGTATTACTCGTTGCTAGTGATATCGCCGATATATTTGAACCATCAGATTGTTAACGTTCCCATAACACTTTGCCGGGTTATCATGGTTGGGTATGTATTACTCGTTGCTAGTGATAGAGCCGATATATGAAAAATCAGACTGTAAACGTTCCCATAACACTTTGCCGGGTTATCATGGTTGGGTATGTATTACTCGTTGCTAGTGATAGAGCTGATATATTTGAACCATCAGACTGTAAACGTTCTCATAACACTTTGTTGGGTTATCATGGTTGGATATGTATTATTCGTTGCTAGTGATAGATCCGATATATTTGAACCATCAGACTGTAAACGTTCTCATAACACTTTGCCGGGTTAACATGGTTGGATATGTATTACTCGTTGCTATTGATAGATCCGATATATTCGAACCATCAGACTGTAAACGTTCTCATAACACTTTGCCGGGTTATCATGGTTGGATATGTATTACTCGTTGCTAGTGATAGATCCGATATATTTGAACCATCAGACTGTAAACGTTCTCATAACACTTTGCCGGGTTATCATGGTTGGATATGTATTACTCGTTGGTAGTGATATTGCCGATATATTTGAACATCAGACTGTAAACGTTCCCATAACACTTTGCTGGGTTATCATTGTTGGGTATGTATTACTCGTTGCTAGTGATATAGGGGATATATTTGAACCATCAGACTGTAAACGTTCCCATAACACTTTCATGGGTTATCATGGCTGGATATGTATTACTCGTTGCTAGTGATATAGCCGATATATTTGAACCATCAGACTGTAAACGTTCTCATAACACTTTGCCGGGTTATCATGGTTGGATATGTATTACTCGTTGCTAGTGATAGATCCGATATATTTGAACCATCAGACTGTAAACGTTCTCATAAGACTTTGCCAGGTTATCATGGTTGGATATGTATTACTCGTTGGTAGTGATATTGCCGATATATTTGAACATCAGACTGTAAACGTTCCCATAACACTTTGCTGGGTTATCATTGTTGGGTATGTATTATTCGTTGCTAGTGATATAGCCGATATATTAGCACCATCAGACTGTATACGTTTCCATAACATTTTGCCGGGTTATCATGGTTGGGTATGTATTACTCGTTGCTAGTTATGTATCTGCTTGGACCATCAGACTGTAACTGTTACCATGACCCTATGCTTGGCTATCATGGTTGGTTATTTAGTGCTCGTTGCTAGTTATGTATCTGCTTATACTCTCAGACCGTAAACGTACCCATATAACACTTTGCCTGGTTATCATGTTTGGATATGTATTCCTCGTTGCTAGTGATATAGCCGATATATTTGAACCATCAGACTGTAAAAGTTTCCATAACACTTTGCTGGGTTATCATGGTTGGGTATTTATTACACGTTCCTAGTGATATAGCCGATATATTTGAACCATCAGACTGTAAACGTTGTTATAACACTTTGCCGGGTTATCATGGTTGGGTATGTATTACTCGTAGCTAGTGATATAGCCGATATTTTTGAACCATCAGACTGTAAAAGTTTCCATAACACTTTGCTGGGTTATCATGGTTGGGTATGTATTACACGTTCCTAGTGATATAGCCGATATATTTGAACCATCAGACTGTAAACGTTGTTATAACACTTTGCCGGGTTATCATGGTTGGGTATGTATTACTCGTGGCTAGTGATGTTTCTGCTTGGACCCTCAGACTGTACCCGGCCCCATAACCCTATGCCTGGCTATCATGGTTGGTTATATATTACTCGTTACTAGTGATGGATCTGCTTGGACCCTCAGGCTGTAAACGTTCGCATAACACTCGACCTGACTGTCTTGGTTGGTTATGTATTACTCGTTGCTAGTGCTGTATCCGCTTATACTCTCAGACCGTAAACGTTCCCATAACCCTTTGCCTGGTTATCATGGTTGGATATGTATTACTCTTTGCTAGTGATATAGCCGATATATTTGAACCATCAGACTGTAAACGTCCCCATAACACTTTGCCGGGTTATCATTTTTGGATATGTATTACTCGTTGCTAGTGATATAGCCGATATATTTGAACCATCAGACTGTAAACGTTCCCATAACACTTTCCTGGGTTATCATGGTTGGATATGTATTACTCGTTGCTATTGATATAGCCGATATATTTGAACCATCAGACTGTAAACGTTCCCATAACACTTTGCCGTTTTATCATGGTTGTGTATGTATTACTCGTTGCTAGTGATATAGCCGATATAATTGAACCATCAGACTGTAAACGTTCCCAAACCACTTTGCCGGGTTATCATGGTTGGATATGTATTACTCGTTGCTAGTGATATTGCCGATATATTTGAACCATCAGATTGTTAACGTTCCCATAACACTTTGCCGGGTTATCATGGTTGGGTATGTATTACTCGTTGCTAGTGATAGAGCCGATATATTTGAACAATCAGACTGTAAACGTTCCCATAACACTTTGCCGGGTTATCATGGTTGGGTATGTATTACTCGTTGCTAGTGATAGATCCGATATATTTGAACAATCAGACTGTAAACGTTCTCAAAACACTTTGCCGGGTTATCATGGTTGGATATGTATTACCCGTTGGTATTGATATTGAAGATATATTTGAACCATCAGACTGTAAACGTTCCCATAACACTTTGCCGGGTTATCATGGTTGGATATGTATTACTCGTTGGTAGTGATATTGCCGATATATTTGAACCATCAGACTGTAAACGTTCTCATAACACTTTGCCGGGTTATCATGGTTGGATATGTATTACTCGTTGCTATTGATAGATCCGATATATTTTAACCATCAGACTGTAAACGTTCTCATAACACTTTGCCGGGTTATCATGGTTGGATATGTATTACTCGTTGCTAGTGATAGATCCGACATATTTGAACCATCAGACTGTAAACGTTCTCATAACACTTTGCCGGGTTATCATGGTTGGATATGTATTACTCGTTGGTAGTGATATTGCCGATATATTTGAACATCAGACTGTAAACGTTCCCATAGCACTTTGCTGGGTTATCATTGTTGGGTATGTATTACTCGTTGCTAGTGATATAGGGGATATATTTGAACCATCAGACTGTAAACGTTCCCATAACACTTTCCTGGGTTATCATGGTTGGATATGTATTACTCGTTGCTAGTGATATAGCCGATATATTTGAACCATCAGACTGTAAACGTCCCCATAACACTTTGCAGGGTTATCATGGTTGGATATGTATTACTCGTTGCTAGTGATATAGCCGATATATTTGAACCATCAGACTCTAAACGTCCCCAAAACACTTTGCCGGGTTATCATGGTTGGATATGTATTACTCGTTGCTAGTGATATAGCCGATATATTTGAACCATCAGACTGTAAACGTCTCCATAACACTTTGCCGGGTTATCATGGTTGGATATGTATTACTCGTTGCTAGTGATAAAGCCGATATATTTGAACCATCAGACTGTAAACGTTCAAATAACACTTTGCCGGGTTATCATGGTTGGATATGTATTACACGTTTCTAGTGATATAGCCGATATATTTGAACCATCAGACTGTAAACGTCCCCATAACAATTTGATGGGATATCATGGTTGGATATGTAATACTCGTTGCTAGTGATATAGCCGATATATTTGAACCATCAGACTGTAAACGTTCCAATAACACTTTGCCGGGTTATCATGGTTGGATATGTATTACTCGTTGCTAGTGATATAGCCGATATATTTGAACCATCAGATTGTAAACGTCCCCATAACACTTTGCCGGGTTATCATGGTTGGATATGTATTACTCGTTGCTAGTGATATAGCTGATATATTTGAACCATCAGACTGTAAACGTTCAAATAACACTTTGCCGGGTTATCATGGTTGGATATGTATTACTCGTTGCTAGTGATATAGCCGATATATTTGAACCATCAGACTATAAACGTTCCAATAACACTTTGCCGGATTATCATGGTTGGATATGTATTACACGTTGCTAGTGATAGAGCCGATATATTTGAACCATCAGACTGTAAACGTCCCCATAACACTTTGCCGGGTTATCATGGTTGGATATGTATTACTCGTTGCTAGTGATATAGCCGATATATTTGAACCATCAGACTGTAAACGTTCAAATAACACTTTGCCGGGTTATCATCGTTGGATATGTATTACTCGTTGCTAGTGATATAGCCGATATATTTGAACCATCAGACTGTAAACGTTCCCATAACACTTTGCCGTTTTATCATGGTTGTGTATGTATTACTCGTTGCTAGTGATATAGCCGATATAATTGAACCATCAGACTGTAAACGTTCCCAAACCACTTTGCCGGGTTATCATGGTTGGATATGTATTACTCGTTGCTAGTGATATTGCCGATATATTTGAACCATCAGATTGTTAACGTTCCCATAACACTTTGCCGGGTTATCATGGTTGGGTATGTATTACTCGTTGCTAGTGATAGAGCCGATATATTTGAACAATCAGACTGTAAACGTTCCCATAACACTTTGCCGGGTTATCATGGTTGGGTATGTATTACTCGTTGCTAGTGATAGATCCGATATATTTGAACAATCAGACTGTAAACGTTCTCAAAACACTTTGCCGGGTTATCATGGTTGGATATGTATTACCCGTTGGTATTGATATTGAAGATATATTTGAACCATCAGACTGTAAACGTTCCCATAACACTTTGCCGGGTTATCATGGTTGGATATGTATTACTCGTTGGTAGTGATATTGCCGATATATTTGAACCATCAGACTGTAAACGTTCTCATAACACTTTGCCGGGTTATCATGGTTGGATATGTATTACTCGTTGCTATTGATAGATCCGATATATTTTAACCATCAGACTGTAAACGTTCTCATAACACTTTGCCGGGTTATCATGGTTGGATATGTATTACTCGTTGCTAGTGATAGATCCGACATATTTGAACCATCAGACTGTAAACGTTCTCATAACACTTTGCCGGGTTATCATGGTTGGATATGTATTACTCGTTGGTAGTGATATTGCCGATATATTTGAACATCAGACTGTAAACGTTCCCATAGCACTTTGCTGGGTTATCATTGTTGGGTATGTATTACTCGTTGCTAGTGATATAGGGGATATATTTGAACCATCAGACTGTAAACGTTCCCATAACACTTTCCTGGGTTATCATGGTTGGATATGTATTACTCGTTGCTAGTGATATAGCCGATATATTTGAACCATCAGACTGTAAACGTCCCCATAACACTTTGCAGGGTTATCATGGTTGGATATGTATTACTCGTTGCTAGTGATATAGCCGATATATTTGAACCATCAGACTCTAAACGTCCCCAAAACACTTTGCCGGGTTATCATGGTTGGATATGTATTACTCGTTGCTAGTGATATAGCCGATATATTTGAACCATCAGACTGTAAACGTCTCCATAACACTTTGCCGGGTTATCATGGTTGGATATGTATTACTCGTTGCTAGTGATAAAGCCGATATATTTGAACCATCAGACTGTAAACGTTCAAATAACACTTTGCCGGGTTATCATGGTTGGATATGTATTACACGTTTCTAGTGATATAGCCGATATATTTGAACCATCAGACTGTAAACGTCCCCATAACAATTTGATGGGATATCATGGTTGGATATGTAATACTCGTTGCTAGTGATATAGCCGATATATTTGAACCATCAGACTGTAAACGTTCCAATAACACTTTGCCGGGTTATCATGGTTGGATATGTATTACTCGTTGCTAGTGATATAGCCGATATATTTGAACCATCAGATTGTAAACGTCCCCATAACACTTTGCCGGGTTATCATGGTTGGATATGTATTACTCGTTGCTAGTGATATAGCTGATATATTTGAACCATCAGACTGTAAACGTTCAAATAACACTTTGCCGGGTTATCATGGTTGGATATGTATTACTCGTTGCTAGTGATATAGCCGATATATTTGAACCATCAGACTATAAACGTTCCAATAACACTTTGCCGGGTTATCATGGTTGGATATGTATTACACGTTGCTAGTGATAGAGCCGATATATTTGAACCATCAGACTGTAAACGTCCCCATAACACTTTGCCGGGTTATCATGGTTGGATATGTATTACTCGTTGCTAGTGATATAGCCGATATATTTGAACCATCAGACTGTAAACGTTCAAATAACACTTTGCCGGGTTATCATCGTTGGATATGTATTACTCGTTGCTAGTGATATAGCCGATATATTTGAACCATCAGACTGTAAACGTCCCCATAACACTTTGCCGGGTTATCATGGTTGGATATGTATTACACGTTGCTAGTGATAGAGCCGATATATTTGAATCATCAGACTGTAAACGTCCCCATAACACTTTCCTGCGTTATCATGGTTGGATATGTAATACTCGTTGCTAGTGATATAGCCGATATATTAGAATCATCAGACTGTAAACGTTCCAATAACACTTTGCCGGGTTATCATGGTTGGATATGTATTACTCGTTGCTAGTGATATAGCCGATATATTTGAACCATCAGATTGTAAACGTCCCCATAACACTTTGCCGGGTTATCATGGTTGGATATGTATTACTCGTTGCTAGTGATATAGCTGATATATTTGAACCATCAGACTGTAAACGTTCAAATAACAATTTGATGGGATATCATGGTTGGATATGTAATACTCGTTGCTAGTGATATAGCCGATATATTTGAACCATCAGACTGTAAACGTTCCAATAACACTTTGCCGGGTTATCATGGTTGGATATGTATTACTCGTTGCTAGTGATATAGCCGATATATTTGAACCATCAGATTGTAAACGTCCCCATAACACTTTGCCGGGTTATCATGGTTGGATATGTATTACTCGTTGCTAGTGATATAGCTGATATATTTGAACCATCAGACTGTAAACGTTCAAATAACACTTTGCCGGGTTATCATGGTTGGATATGTATTACTCGTTGCTAGTGATATAGCCGATATATTTGAACCATCAGACTATAAACGTTCCAATAACACTTTGCCGGGTTATCATGGTTGGATATGTATTACACGTTGCTAGTGATAGAGCCGATATATTTGAACCATCAGACTGTAAACGTCCCCATAACACTTTGCCGGGTTATCATGGTTGGATATGTATTACTCGTTGCTAGTGATATAGCCGATATATTTGAACCATCAGACTGTAAACGTTCAAATAACACTTTGCCGGGTTATCATCGTTGGATATGTATTACTCGTTGCTAGTGATATAGCCGATATATTTGAACCATCAGACTGTAAACGTCCCCATAACACTTTGCCGGGTTATCATGGTTGGATATGTATTACACGTTGCTAGTGATAGAGCCGATATATTTGAATCATCAGACTGTAAACGTCCCCATAACACTTTCCTGCGTTATCATGGTTGGATATGTAATACTCGTTGCTAGTGATATAGCCGATATATTAGAATCATCAGACTGTAAACGTTCCCATAATCTTTTGCCGGGTTATCATGGTAAGATATGTATTACTCGTTGCTAGTGATATAGCCGATATATTTGAACCATCAGACTGTAAACGTCCCCATAACACTTTGCCGGGTTATCATGGTTGGATATGTATTGCTCGTTGCTAGTGATATATCCGATATATATTTGAACTATCACACTGTAAACGTTCCCATAACACTTTGCCGGGTTATCATGGTTGGATATGTATTACTCGTTGCTAGTGATATAGCCGATATATTTGAACCATCAGACTGTAAACGTCCCCATAACACTTTGCCGGGTTATCATGGTTGGATATGTATTGCTCGTTGCTAGTGATATATCCGATATATATTTGAACTATCACACTGTAAACGTTCCCATAACACTTTGCCGGGTTATCATGGTTGGATATGTATTACTCGTTGCTAGTGATAAAGCCGATATATATTTGAACCATCAGACTGTAAACGTCCCCATAACACTTTGCCGGGTTATCATGGTTGGATATGTATTACTCGTTGCTAGTGATATAGCCGATATATTTGAACCATCAGACTGTAAACGTCCCCATAACACTTTGCCGGGTTATCATGGTTGGATATGTATTACTCGTTGCTAGTGATATAGCCGATATATTTGAACCATCAGACTGTAAACGTTCAAATAACACTTTGCCGGGTTATCATGGTTGGATATGTATTACACGTTGCTAGTGATAGAGCCGATATATTTGAATCATCAGACTGTAAACGTCCCCATAACACTTTCCTGCGTTATCTTGGTTGGATATGTAATACTCGTTGCTAGTGATATAGCCGATATATTAGAACCATCAGACTGTAAACGTTCCCATAATCTTTTGCCGGGTTATCATGGTAAGATATGTATTACTCGTTGCTAGTGATATAGCCGATATATTTGAACCATCAGACTGTAAACGTTCCCATAACACTTTGCCGGGTTATCATGGTTGGATATGTATTGCTCGTTGCTAGTGATATATCCGATATATATTTGAACCATCACACTGTAAACGTTCCCATAACACTTTGCCGGGTTATCATGGTTGGATATGTATTACTCGTTGCTAGTGATAGAGCCGATATATATTTGAACCATCAGACTGTAAACGTCCCCATAACACTTTGCCGGGTTATCATGGTTGGATATGTATTACTCGTTGCTAGTGATATAGCCGATATATTTGAACCATCAGACTGTAAACGTCCCCATAACACTTTGACGGGTTATCATGGTTGGATATTTATTACTCGTTGCTAGTGATATAGCCGATATATTTGAACCATCAGACTGTAAACGTCCCCATAACACTTTGCCGGGTTATCATGGTTGGGTATGTATTACTCGTTCTTTGTGATATAGCCGATATATTTAAATCATCAGACTGTAAACGTGCCCATAACAGTTTGCTGGGTTATCATGGTTGGATATGTATTACTCGTTGCTAGTGATATAGCCGATATAATTGAACCGTCAGTCTGTAAACGTTCTCATAACACTTTGCCGGGTTACCATAGTTGGGTATGTATTACTCGTTCCTAGTGATATAGCCGATATATTTAAACCATCAGACTGTAAACGTCCCCATAACACTTTGCCGGGTTATCATGTTTGGGTATTAATTACTCGTTGCTAGTGAGAGAGCCGATATATTTGAACCATCAGACTATAAACGTTCCCATAACACTTTGCGGGGTTATCATGTTTGGGTATGTATTACTCGTTGCTAGTGAGAGAGCCGATATATTTGAACCATCAGACTGTAAACGTTCCCATAACACTTTCCCGGGTTATCATGGTTGGATATGTATTACTCGGTGCTAGTGATAGAGCCGATATATTTGAACCATCAGACTGTAAACGTTCCCGTAACACTTTGCCTGGTTATCATGTTTGGGTATGTATTACTCGTTGCTAGTGATAGAGCCGATATATTTGAACCATCAGACTGTAAACGTTCTCATAACACTTTGCCGGGTTACCATGGTTGGGTATGTATTACTCGTTCCTAGTGAAATAGCCGATATATTTAAACCATCAGACTGTAAACGTCCCCATAACACTTTGCCGGGTTATCATGGTTGGATATGTTTTAATCGTTACTAGTGATATAGCCGATATATTTAAATCATCAGACTGTAAACGTTCCCATAACACTTTGCCGGGTTATCATGGTTGGATATGTATTACTCGTTGCTAGTGATATAGCCGATAAATATTTGAACCATCAGACTGTAAACGTTCCCGTAATACTTTGCCGGGTTATTATGGTTGGGTATGTATTACTCGTTGCTAGTGAGAGAGCCGATATATTTGAACAATCAGACTATAAACGTTCCCATAACACTTTGCCGGGTTATCATGTTTGGGTATGTATTACTCGTTGCTAGTGATAGAGCCGATATATTTGAACCATCAGACTGTAAACGTTCCCGTAACACTTTGCCTGGTTATCATGTTTGGGTATGTATTACTCGTTGCTAGTGATAGAGCCGATATATTTGAACCATCAGACTGTAAACGTTCCCATAACACTTTGCCGGGTTATCATGGTTGGGTATTGATTAGTCGTTGCTAGTGATAGAGCCGATATATTTGAACCATCAGACTATAAACGTCCCCATAACACTTTGCCGGGTTATCATGGTTGGGTACGTATTACTCGTTGCTAGTGATAGAGCCGATATATTTGAACCATTAGACTATAAACGTTCCCATAACACTTTGCCGGGTTATCATGGTTGGATATGTATTACTCGTTGCTAGTGATAGAGCCGATATATTTGAACCATCAGACTATAAACGTCCCCATAACACTTTGCCGGGTTATCATGGTTGGGTACGTATTACTCGTTGCTAGTGATAGAGCCGATATATTTGAACCATCAGGCTATAAACGTTCCCATAACACTTCGCCGGGTTATCATGGTTGGATATGTATTACTCGTTGCTAGTGATAGAGCCGATATATTTGAACCATCAGACTATAAACGTCCCCATAACACTTTGCCGGGTTATCATGGTTGGGTACGTATTACTCGTTGCTAGTGATAGAGCCGATATATTTGAACCATCAGGCTATAAACGTTCCCATAACACTTCGCCGGGTTATCATGGTTGGATATGTATTACTCGTTGCTAGTGATAGAGCCGATATATTTGAACCATCAGACTATAAACGTCCCCATAACACTTTGCCGGGTTATCATGGTTGGGTACGTATTACTCGTTGCTAGTGATAGAGCCGATATATTTGAACCATCAGGCTATAAACGTTCCCATAACACTTCGCCGGGTTATCATGGTTGGATATGTATTACTCGTTGCTAGTGATATAGCCGATATATTTGAACCATCAGACTATAAACGTCCCCATAACACTTCGCCGGGTTATCATGGTTGGGTATGTATTACACGTTCCTAGTGATATAGCCGATATATTTGAACCATCAGACTATAAACGTTGTTATAACACTTTGCCTATTTATTTATTATTAAAAATGACACCATTTTTGCTCTGGGTTATTACGTACCAAAAGTTCAGTACATATGTCTACGAAATATGATAAAATTGGAGATTTGATCAAATCCGTAAAGTAGGTGATAAATTCACTGAAAATCTTTTAATAACTACTCCGTGCTCTGAACTCACGAAAAGAATAAATGGTTTGCTGTAGTGCCTTTATTGTTTTATTGTACTAGCTGTGACAATATATGTTATAATATTAATAAGAAATATGTAATATATTACAATATATAATGTATCACATGCATAATGATTATGGTGATATGGGTGTTTGTAATATAAGAAATGAATACAAATATTTCAAATACAAGAATGTTTTAATTTATGTATATATAATTTAAATATATATATATATATATATATATATATATATATATATATATATATATATATAAATATAAAATACGTTTTCTTGTTTAATAATTTAAAACAACATAGGTTATTCAAATACAGGAATATTTATTATTTTATATCCAATTTTTTCGTTGGCAAACATTACCAACATCAACAGGAATGAAAATTACAATGTAATTTTCATTCTTTATGATGTTGGTACTGTTTGCCAACGAAAAGGTTTGGATATAAAATAATAAATATTCTTGTATTTGAATAAGCTATGTTGGTTTAATATATATATATATATATATATATATATATATATATATATATATATATACATATATATGTATATAAATATATATACTAGTAAATATATATAAAAGTATATATATATATATATTACTTTTAATGTATGTACTTTTTTAAACATATTTACATAATAAAAACACACACACGCGGAAACACACACACATACATATATATATATATATATATATATATATACATACGTATTTATTTATATATATTTACACATATACATATACATACATATGTAATAAAAAAACCTTCAGGAACTTAGAAAAAGTAATAAATATAACATTTGAAAGTTAAATTCTTACATTGGTTTAAACGAAAAATAATATAAAGTAGATAAGTTGTAGAATTCTTTGACCGTAAAATCTCTGTATAACACACTAAGCATAAATTCTTCTAACACGTATAGTTTAATAAACAAGTTTTAAAAATAGATTTACATTTGGTTTATATTTAGATTTTTATAAGTTTGCGCTGAGTTAAATTTGCTGTCTTTCACTGGGAAATAAAATTTTACATTTTTTAAGCCACCATCTACATAGTTACCTTTGAAGAAAAAACATTCTTAGAAAAGAGAGACCGTACAGTATTTCATGTTTGTCGCGAATTTGTTGGTTTGTCACTGTGAGCGTTTTGTGATGCAAGAAGAATTTATGGGTTTATTTCAAACGACAGATTTCATCTATTTGATTCTAGATATTCGTTTCTGATTTGGAAACGTGTACGTATAATGAGTGCGATTTCTCTAAAACGTGTAATTTTCGCATGTCGTGTTAGTTTTAACTAAATATGGAGCTTGTTATTATACGTTACACACTGTAACCGAAATATATGGTACAAATAGGCAATAAAACCCGATTAAATAAAGAACAAGTAGCATAAATAAATTTGAAAAACAGTAAAATTGCGTTACAATTTTACCTGACTCTAAGTTATATTTACATTCTATGCCCTCTTCTATTTGTACCAAGACAATAATCATTTAATGTTGTAAGTGGTGACAACTGTTTGAGTTTGTTTAACATCTATTTATCGGTTATATTGTAGGTATAACTTAGTACATAGGGAATTTGACGGTCCTAATATTTGGTTTGAGTGCACTTTGATTGTAAAAACGTCGTCTAACTAATAACCTTTAATTACTTAGTATAAATGTTAATAGGAAATTTATAATTACGTGGTTAGAGGTTTCTTGTGTGATTTATTATAAATTTATTACGTTTCGTTCTAAAATAGTGATACTATGATTTCTCTACCGTAATATAATAAATTCAGAAAGTTGAAGTTAAACACCTTATAAGAGATATTGGTCAATTTTAGCTCTTTTTACCACAAAAATGTTTCAGATCTTTTTTTAAAATTTATTTATTTTTCTAAGTTTTAATAATTCCATTTATGGAACTATGCGTATATCATAAGGAAGAATAGGATTGTGTATAAAAAATAGAATTAGATCATAAATCCTAGGAAATGTAAACGATTTCATCCTTTACAGAAGGATAGAAGATAGAAGGAATAGCATTGAATGTGATGAAGAAGGATAGGATTGTGTATTAAGGATAGGATTAGAACATATAGCCTACGTATAGTGAAGGATTTCACGTTAACCGCAGAATAGCATTGCCAGTGATAGAGAGGGATATGATTGTGTATAATGGATAGGATTAGAGCATAAAACCTGAGGAATAAAAGGGTTTTCACATGGACCGCAGAATAGCATTGCCAGGGACACTAAAGGAATATGATTATGTATAATGGATGGGACTAGAGCAATAAACCTGAGGAATGGAAGGGTTTTCACGTTGACCGCAGAATAGCATTGCCAGGGATAGACAAGGATATGATTGTGTATAATGGATAGGATTAGAGCATAAAACCTGAGGAATAAAAGGGTTTTCACATGGACCGCAGAATAGCATTGCCAGGGACACTAAAGGAATATGATTATGTATAATGGATGGGACTAGAGCAATAAACCTGAGGAATGGAAGGGTTTTCACGTTGACCGCAGAATAGCATTGCCAGGGATAGACAAGGATATGATTGTGTATAATGGATAGGATTAGAACACAAATCCTGAGAAATGTGAAGGATTTCACGTAGGTTGCAAAAAAGCATTGCCAGTGGTGCAGAAAAATAGGATAGTGTATAATGGGTATGATTAGAACTAAAAATGGGAAATGTGAAAGACTACACGTAAGATCACAGAATAGTATTGCTTATAATGAAAAAAGATAGGAGTGTATTTAATAGAATAGGATTAGAGCATAAACCCTGGGAAATTTGAAGGATTACAAGTAGGAAGATCGCAGAATAGCATTGAGGATAGCAAAGGATACAATGGATAGGATCAAAACATAAAACTTGGAAAATGTTAAAGATTACACGTAGCAGGATCGCAGAATAGCATGTCTGTGGTGCTGAAGGATAGGAGGGCATATAATGGATAGGATCAAAACATAAAACATAGGGAAAGTGAAGTAATACAAGTAGCAACATAGCAGAATAATATTGCCTGTGATGCAGAAGGAAAGGAGTATATATATTAGATAGGATCAAAGCATAAAACATAGGGAATGTGAAGTAATACAAGTAGCAAGGTCGCAAAATACCATTACCTGTGATGCAGAATAATAGGAGTGTACTTAATGAATAGGATCAAAGCATAAATCCTGGGAAATGTGAAGGAATACAAGTAGCACGATCGCAGAATACCATGCATGTGATGCAGAAGGATGGGAGTGTATATAGTGGATAGGATTAGAGCATACAACCTGGGGAATGTGAAGGAATACAAGTAGCACGATCGCAGAATACCATGCATTTGATGTAGAAAGACAGTAGTGTATATAATAGATAGGATTAAAACATAAAATTTGAGAAATGTGAAAGATTGCACGTAGCAATATCGCAGAATAGCATGCTTGTGATGCAGAAGGATAGGACTGTATATAATAGATAGAACTAAAGCTTAAACATTAGGAAATGTTAAGGATTACACTTAGCACGATCGCCGAATACCATGCATGGGAAGCAGAAAAATAGGAGTGTATATAATGGATAGAATTAAAGCATAAAACAACCTTGGGAATGTGTAGTAATACAAGTAGCAAGATCGCAGAATAGCATTACCTGTGGTGCAGAAGGATAAGAGTGTATATAATGGATAGGATTAAAGCACAGAACCTGATCAAGGTGATGTAATACAAGTAGCAAGATTGCAGAATACCTGTGATGTAGAAGAATAGGACTATATACAATGGATAGGATCAAAGCATAAAACTTGGGAAATGTTAAGGATTACACGTAGCAGGATCGCAAAATAGCATGCCTGTTATGCAGAAAGATAGGAGTGTATATATTGGATAGGATTAGAGCATAAAACCTAGGGAATGTGAAGTAATACAAGTAGCACGATCGCAGAATAGCTTTTCCTATGATTCAGAAAGATAGGAGAATAGATATTGGATAGGATCAAAGCATAAAACCTGAAAATGTGAAGGACTACAAGTAGAACAATCGCAAAATAGCAATGCGTGTGGTGCAGAAGGATACGAGTGTAGATAATGGATAATATCAAAGCATAAAACCTAGGGATTGTCATACAAGTAGCACGATCGCAGAATACCATGACCTGAGATGCAGAAGGATAGCAGTGTATATAATGCATAGGATCAAAAAATAAAACCTGGGGAATGTGAAGTAATAGAAGTAGCACGATTGCAGAATACCATTACCTATGATGCAGAAGGATTGGAGTTTATATAATGGATAGGATTAGAGTGAAAAACCTGGGGAATGTAAAGTAATACAAGTAGCACCATCGCAGAATACCATTACCTGTGATGCAGAAGGTTTTTTTCCTGGCGAAAAACCAATTGTGTTTATCATCGTCAATCAAAATATAAAACAAAACGCAATATTTTAAATAAGACAAAATAACAAAATCAATTTTAAATAAAACAAAAACTTCAAAAAAACAATGTTTTTACAAAGTAGCAATACATAAAACAATTATATATAATAATTAAAAAAACATAACAGTAAATAACAAAAATCAACAATAAATCTATAACAATAAAAAATATAAAACTAAAAATAACAAAATAACAACAACGAACAATATAACAGTGAATAAATAATAACGATATTTAAAACAAAAATATTCAACAATTTAACAATAAATAAATCTTAATAGCACAATAACAAGAACATAAAATATACTAAATTTAAATACATAAAAAATATACGTAGATAATAATTAAAAGAAATATAAGTATTACTGTAAAAGCATGTATTTTAAATATTAAATTTTAAAAAATATGTTCAAGTGGTGTAAGAAAGTGATGACTCGGTCAATGGCCGAGGCATCGTCCCTTAACACCACCTTCAAACTCCCTTTTAAATTAAAAAGGGCACAAATATTGTTTACACTAACACAATCTACTAAAATATGTTTTATTGTGAAAATATCACCGCAATATTGGCATATTGGTGGATCTTTACGACGCATCAAATATCCATGAGTTGCAAAAGAGTGGCCAACGCGAAGGCGTGTAACCACCACTTCCTTCCTACGTTTTGAACGAATTGAAGACCTCCATGGTCGGACGGTATCTTTAATTTCCCTCAGCTTATTCTGAATCACGGTATGCCACTCGTCATTCCAAGCAGCGAGCAATAAATGTTTCGCAAAACACACATAATCAAATTTCGTAACTAGTTGAGTAATAGGCACCAAACTTGTAGCTTTCTTCACTGCTTCATCCGCTTTTGTGTTTCCAAGTATTCCGCAATGTCCAGGAACCCAACAGAAAGTTACCCCCACACCCCTCAATTGAAGCCTGTGTACAGCACACACAATGTCCCTAACTAAAGGGTTGAAAGAGAAAACATCCTGAAGAGCCTGACGAGCACTTTTAGAATCCGAACACAAAAGATAATGGGAAGATCGAGATTGAATGACGGTTAGCGCTTTGAAAATGGCAAATAGTTCTACCGTGAAAACACTGCAAGCCGAGGGCAACCCGTACGTGAAACTACATCCCGAAGCATAAAACGCACACCCAATGCCATTGTCCAGTTTAGATCCATCGGTGAAAATAATTTCACTTTGTTGATGAGATTTATAAATAGATAAAAATTCCTGGTGGTAGACCACATCAGGAGTATCGTGCTTTATATAACTGGACAATGAGAAATTGAAGTGCGGCGCTTTTATTATCCATGGAGGTAGATAGCACATTGATCTTTCAAACTTTGTAGGTAGTTGCAACCTAACGTTATCCATCATTCGTACCGCTCGTATGCCGAATGGAGCGGTCGAACGTTGACGTGCATCGTAATCTTCATTATTCATGTTGTTAAAGACCATTTTGAATGCCGGGTGATTTGGTTTGCTACGAAGACCAGAAATGTAAGATATTTGTAGCATCTGACGTCGTCTCGAAAGGGCAGGTTCTCCAGCCTCGACAGAAAACTAGGGAGTGGGTTAGTTCTAAAAGCAATAGTAGCAAGTCCAAGTTCAGAGTGATGGACAGCATCGAGAGTTTTCAGAACTGTAAGTCGTGCGGATGAATAGGCTTGACAGCCATAAGCAATGCGCGATCTAACGATAACGACTGTGCGATAAAATCGAAGCATACTAGTTCTGTCAGCTCCCCAATTCGTACCACTAAGGACTCTTAACATATCCAATTTCTTGTTGCATTTCAAATCACGAACATGTGGGATCCATAAGAGTCTTTTATGAAATAAAAGACCTAGAAATCGAACACTATCCGTGGTTTGAAGTTGAATCCCATCAAGATAAAGGATCGGCTCCTGGTGTTGCTTACGACGACTAAATGCTACACATTGGGTCTTCGAAGCAGAGAATTTGAAACCTGTAGTTTTTGACCATTCCTCTAATCTGTACATTGCTAACTGCAAAGATCTTTAAGCAGTTGCCATACACCGAGCAGGCATATATATAAAAAAGGCATCCACAAAAAGCTAACAGTGTATCGGAGGTCGTATATTACTGGTGATACTATTTATTGCAACGGCAAATAGCGTGACGCTCAGCACGCTGCCCTGCGGTACACCATTCTCCTGTCTATAACTGTTTGATACGTGCCTCCAAGACGAACGCGGAAAGATCTGTGTGAAAGAATGTCAGCGATAAATGCTAGGATATTCCTTTGTATACCCCATGATTTCAGAGTGTTCAGCATTCCTCTTTTCCATGCCATATCATATGCCTTCTCAAGGTCAAAGAAAACAGCAACGAGTGTTTGACGCAAGAGAAAGGCATCTTAAATAGCGGATTCTATCAAAACCGGTCAACGGATGATCGTCCTTGTCTGGAACCACACTGTTCGTTGCTAAGAATTTCGTTAGTTTCTAGGTACCAGACAAGACGGCGGTTGACCATCATCTCCAATAGTTTGCACAAGACGCTTGTTAGAGATATAGGCCTGTAACTACTGAGATTGGTTCTGTCTTTACCTGGTCTTAAAAGAGGAATTACTGTCGCTTCTAACCATGCATCAGGGAAAGACTGCTTCTCCGATTGTATATTCGAAGGAGGACAAGTTTCGCCGATGATGGTAGATATTTCAGTATGGAGTATACAATGGAATCAGGACCTGGTGCAGAATCCCTCGTTGACGCGAGAGCTGACTTCAATTCCCCTAAGGAGAAAGGAGTGTTCAATGGAGAGTCGCCAGACAACCCAACGGTAAACGGTGTTGCTTCTTCTTTCGTTTATATCTCTGGAATACTATACTATAGGCTGTAGTAGCAGAAAAATTAGAAAATGATTTTGCCAGTACATTAGCAATATTATCACTGTCTGTGGTCAATCTTCCATTCGGTTGATTCAGCGCAATGGCTGGCAACAGAATGGAAGTACCACAAATTAGTCTTAGTTTCCTCCATACTAGGAGTATTTTATATTCCTGAAGGTTGTCACTTGTTGGGTTACGCTTAAATCTCCTTAGAGCTCCTCGTTGTAAACGGAGGGTTTCTGTGCATTCGTAGTTCCACCACGGAACAGGTGGACGGCGTGCGTGAATAGATGATTTAGGAATGGTCGTTTCAGCGGCATTCAAAATGGTCTTAGTGAAATTTTCAACAATTGCATCAATGGGTGTCAGGTAATCTGTGTAAAGTGATACAAAATATTTCGAAAATGCATCCCAGTTGGCCTTTCCCAAAATCCAACGGGGATGACGATCGTAACAGGGAGAGGAGTCACATAAATTGATCCTAATGGGCACATGGTCGCTGCTATACATGTCGTCAAGCACTGACCATGTGCATCTAGTAGCCAAAATGGAGCTGCAGATCGATAAGTCAACAGCTGTCCATCCACCAGTAGATGCTGCTAAACGAGTAGGTGAACCTTCATTTAGCATACATAGGTCCAGTTCCGTTTTTACATTCTCTACAAGTTGACCTCTATAGTTGCTAATCGGAGATCCCCAAGACAAATGGTGGGCATTGAAATATCCTACCAATAAGAACGGAGTCGGTAAATCGGTTATCAAATTCACTAAGTCACTGTGATGCAGGTTTTCTTGTGGTGACAAGTAGACACAACACACAGTGATTTTATACGGGTCAACTGTTTGAACGGCTACTGCTCGTAAAGGAGTTATAAGTTTAGAGAAACAGCATCGATACAGTCACGGGCTAGGATGGCTACGCCGCTTCTAGCTCGATCTTCTGTAACGAAGTCCGATCTAAAAACTGAATACTCCCTTAAATGGAAATTATAAGTGGAGATTGTCTCCTGTAGACATACAAGCATTGGATACACTTCTCGCGCAAGTACTTTAAGATATTCTATGTGACTCCTAACACCGTTGACGTTCCATTGTATCACTGAGTTACTAATTACAGACATCAATTTAGCAATGGATTTCTTTGACACCCATTGGTTCGCCCGTGACTTTCGAAGACGTCTTAGTTTTACATTCCTCAGATTCCATATCCACCCGTTCAGGAATGGAATCTGAGGAAGATTTGGATTTCGGAGGGGTTTTGTTACCATGCCCTCCTTTATTTATAAGTTTTTTAGCACCCAACACAGTTGGTGCCGATTTACTGGTTTGGAATACAGACTTACTTTTCACTGTATTCTTACAGACTTGTAGGACTTCTTTGGACGCAACAGACTTTATACTGCTAGGACTTGGTTCGGCAACCTAACCCTTCCGCGGATGTGCTCGGTAGAAGAAGCAAATGACGTGACGTCTTTGCAGGTTCTTTAATATTCAACCACTGACCACATGGGACTAGCGAGAATAGACGGGAAACTTGGTCTGTTAGAACTTCTATCTTTTTCGCCAGGTTGGCACAGTTTGATCAGGACGATGTCGTAGCGGTCACAGTAGCGGCACAGGTCTTACCGTCAACCTTTGGTTGGGCGGGCCTATAAATCTTCCTTGCCTTTGAAAAGGATATTTTATCATTAGCCATGACGCTGAGAATAGCCTTTTCCTCTTTAAAGTTAGGACAGTCGTCAGATCGCGCCACGTGGCCACCGCCACAGTTGGCGCACTTTATGGAATTTACGCACTCCTTTTTATCATGGTCTTCCTCGCCACATTTACCGCATACACTCAGGCATATATGCCCGAAACGCTGACACTTGAAGCAGCGCCTAGGGCTAGCCACATATGGTCTTATGGAGCGCCCTTGGTAACCCGCATGTATATATTCTGGTATCTCTGGTTTGCCAAATGTAAGTATGAAAGAGGCTGTTGCAACTTTCGCCCCCTTTGTCTGTCTTCGTAATAGGCATTACTGACTGAGCAGACAGTTCTAATTTTATTTCGTCGACAGTGACGTTCATTAGATCTCTGCAGGGGATGACCCCCTTTGAAACGTTCAAGGATCTATTGGGGGACCACAAATAACATGACCTGATCGAAAAAAGAGATCATTTTTTAAAGAGATCTCGTTTGTTTATCATTGCAGGTTGCTAATTTCACAAATCGTAGTTTTTTGATAGAGACAACTGGACCTCCAGCACCGGCAGTTATCGTCTTATTGATAAGGAAATGAGGAAACTTTTGACAGATCTTTACCCTCCTTAGAACTAGAAAATATTAAATATTTTGGTGAAGGCAATGTCTGCGACGTTGCCACCATCAACATTTTACTCGCATCAATAATTTTAGGATCGTCAGGAGAATCCTGGCGTGTCCTCTTTAGACTAGTAATAATTGACGGGGTTTTAAAACCCATGAATTTTTTTAAGCCAGCCATCGTGTCAAGTGCTACGGGCGAGACTATAAGAACGGGTACACCCTTGGATCACCTAAAGATCATTTCCAACCCTCAGAACTCTGAGGCCTATAACTTTTCTCCTTAGTACGACTGGATGGGCATCAGTCGAGAACTCGTAATACTGTGCACAGGCTCCGACACCCGTGCACCGCGGACACTCCCTGAACAAGGATCTAAGCGGCTGGTAGACTAGAAACCGCACTTACGTCTTCGACAAAGCAAGCTCACATCAGCGTCCCAGACCAGAGTTTGTCAAGCTCTGGACTTTTCAGCACTCCGAACTCGCAAACGGTTCTGACCAGTCAAATTCCCTAAGTGAAGATGTTAGTGTATGTGTATGCGTGCGTGCGTGTGTGTGTGAGTGTGAGTGTGTATGTGTGTGTGTGTGTGTGTGTGTGTGTGTGTGTGTATGTGTTTGTGTGTATGTGCTTTGTGAGGGGTGTAGTGTTAGGCTAGGGTAACGCGAGGGAAGCGAGATGCAGAAGGATAGGAGTGTATATAATGGATAGGATTAGAGCATACAACCTGAGAAATGTAAAGTAATAAAAGCAGCACGATCGAAGAATAGCATTATCTGTGATGCAGAAGTATAAGATTGTATATAATGGATTAGACTAGAGCATAAACTTGGGAAAAGTGAAGTAATACAAGTAGCACGATCGCACAATAGCATTACCTGTGATAAAGAAAGGGTAGGAGTGTATATAATGGATAGGATTAAAGCAAACTACCTTAGGAATAAGTAGTAATACAAGTAGCACGATCGCAGAAAAGCATTACCTGTGATCCAGAATGAGTGTATATAATTGATGCGATTAAAGCATAAGAGCTGGGAAATGTGAAGTAATACTAGCAGTACGATCGCAGAATCCCATTCCCGTTGATGCAGAAGGATAGGAGTGTTTATAAAGGATAGGATTAGAGCATAAACCTGGGAAATGTGACGCAATACAAGTAGCACGATCGCAAAATAGCATTATCTGTGATGCAGAAAAATAGGAATGTATATATTGGATAGATTAAAACATAAAATTTGGGAAATGTGAAGGTTTAAACGTAGCAAGATCGCAAAATAGCATTTCTGTAATGTAGAAAGTGTATATAATGCGCATTGATTAAAGCATAACCATTGGAAATGTTAAGGATTACACGTAGCAGGATCGCAGAATAGCAAGTCTGTGGGTGCCGAAGGATAGGAGTGTATATAATGGATAGGAGCAAAGCGCAAAACCTGGGTAACGTGAAGTAATACAAGTAGTAAGATCGTAGAATAGCATTACCTGTGATGCACAAGGATAGGAGTGTATATAATGGATAGGATTAAAGCATCAAACCTGGGGATTGTAAAGTAATACTAGTAGCACGATCGCAGAGTAGCATTACCTGTGATGCAGAGGGATAAGAGTGTATATAATGGATAGGATTAGAGCATAAAACCTGAGAAATGTGAAGTAAAACAAGTAGCACGATCGCAGAATACCATTACCTGTGGTGCTGAAATACAGGAGTGCATATAATAGATAGAATTTAAGAACATAACCCGGTAAAAGTGAAGTAATACAAGTAGCACGATCGCAGAATACCATTACCTCTGATTCAAAAGGATAGGCATGTATATAATGGATAGGATTAGAGCATAAATCCTCTGGAATGTGAAGTAATACAAGTAGCACGATGGCAAAACAGCATTACCTGTGATGCAAAAGGATAGGAGTGTATATAATGGATAGGATCATGATAATAAAACTGGGAATTGTGAAGTAATATAAGTAGCACGATGGCAAAACAGCATTACCTGTGATGCAAAAGGATAGGAGTGTATATAATGGATAGGATTAGAGCATAAATCCTCTGGAATGTGAAGTAATACAAGTAGCACGATGGCAAAACAGCATTACCTGTGATGCAAAAGGATAGGCATGTATATAATGGATAGGATTAGAGCATAAATCCTCTGGAATGTGAAGTAATACAAGTAGCACGATGGCAAAACAGCATTACCTGTGATGCAAAAGGATAGGCATGTATATAATGGATAGGATTAGAGCATAAATCCTCTGGAATGTGAAGTAATACAAGTAGCACGATGGCAAAACAGCATTACCTGTGATGCAAAAGGATAGGAGTGTATATAATGGATAGGATCATGATAATAAAACTGGGAATTGTGAAGTAATATAAGTAGCACGATGGCAAAACAGCATTACCTGTGATGCAAAAGGATAGGAGTGTATATAATGGATAGGATCATGATAATAAAACTGGGAATTGTGAAGTAATATAAGTAGCACGATGGCAAAACAGCATTACCTGTGATGCAAAAGGATAGGAGTGTAAATAATGGATAGGATCATGACAATAAAACTGGGAATTGTGAAGTAATATAAGTAGCACGATGGCAAAACAGCATTACCTGTGATGCAAAAGGATAGGAGTGTATATAATGGATAGGATCATGACAATAAAACTGGGAATTGTGAAGTAATATAAGTAGCACGATGGCAAAACAGCATTACCTGTGATGCAAAAGGATAGGAGTGTATATAATGGATAGGATCATGACAATAAAACTGGGAATTGTGAAGTAATATAAGTAGCACGATAGCAAAACAGCATTACCTGTGATGCAAAAGGATAGGAGTGTATATAATGGATAGGATTAAAGCATAAAACCTTTGGAATGTGAATTGATTCAAGTATCATGGTCGCAGAATACCATTACCTGTGATGCAGAAGGATAGGGGTGTATATAATGGATAGGATTAGAGTGTAAAACTGCGAAATGTGAAGTGATACAAGTAGCATATTCGCAGAATAGCATTACCTGTGATGCAGAAGGATAGGAGTGTATATAATGGATAGGAATAAAGAAAACCCGGGGGATGTGAAGTAATACAAGTAGCAAGATCGCAGAATACTATTACTTCTGATGCAAAAGGATAGGCATGTATATAATGGATAGGGTTAGAGCATAACACCTGGAAATGTGAAGTAATACAAGTAGTAAGATCGCAGAATACCATTACATATGATGCAGCATGATAGGAGTGTATATAATGGATAGGTATAAAAGAAACCCGGGGGATGTGAAGTAATACAAGTAGTCTGATCGCAGAATATCATTACATGTGATGCAGCAGGATAGGAGTGTATATATTATGGATAGGAATAAAAAAAACCTGGGGGATGTGAAGTAATACAAGTAGCACGATCGCAGAATACCATTACCTGTGACGCAGAAGGATTGGAGTGTATATGATAGATAGGATTAGAGCATAAAACCTGGGAAATGTAAAGTAATACAAGTAGCGCGATCGCAGAATAGCATTACCTGTGAGGCAGAGGGTTTGGAGTGTATATGATGGATAGGATTAGAGTATAAACCTCGTAAATGTAAAGGATTATACGAAGCAAGATTGCTGAATAGTATTGCCTTTGATGCAGAACGATATGATTGTGTATAATGGGTAGGATTAGAACATTAAACCTGAGTAATGTTAAGGATTTCACGTAGATTGCGAATTAAGGTTGCCTGTGATGCAGAAGGATATGATTGTGTATGATCGATAGAATTTGATCATAAATGCTGAAAAATGGTAAAAATATCACGTAGTAATACAGGTAGCAAGATCGCAGAATACCATTACCTGTGGTCAGAAAGATAGGAGTGTATATAATGGATAGGATTAAAGCATAAAACTTGGGAAATGGTTAGGATTACACGTAGAAAGATCGCAGATTAGCATGCCTGTGGTGGAGAAGGATAGGAGTGTATATAATGGATAGGAGTGTATATAATGGATAGGATTAAAGCATAAAACCTGGGGAATGTGAATTAATACAATTAGCAAGTTCGCTGAATAGCATTACCTGTGATGCAGAAGGATAGTAGTGTATATAATGGATAGGATTAGAGCAGAAAACATCTTACATTTTAAGAATTATACGTAGCAAGATCTCAGAACAGCATTGCCTGTGATGCAGAAGGATAAGATTTTGGGTTTGGATGGGATTGGATGGGGAACATAATGCCTGGGAAATGTAGAGGTTTTCACATAGTAAGATCGTAGAATAGCATTGCTAGTGATGCAAAAGGAAAATATTGTGTATCATGAATAGGATTAGATCTTAAATCCTGACAAATGTGAAGGATTTCACGTAGATCGCAGAATAGTATTGCCTGTGAAGCAGAAGGATATGGCTGTGTATATTTGATAAGATTAGAACATAAATCCTGGCAAATGTGAAGGATTTCATGTAGACCACCGAATAGTATTGCCAGTGATGAAGAAGGATATGGTTGTGTATATTGGATAAAATTATAACATAAATCTTGGCAAATGTGAAGGATTTTAGGTAGCAAGTTCGGAGAATAGCATTGCCTGTGATGCAGAAGAATATGATTAATATGATTGTGTATAATGAATAGACCATAATTCCTGGGAATTGTGATGGATTTCACGCAGATTGCAGAATAGCATTGATTGTGATGCAGAAGGATATGATTGTGTACAGTACCACGGATTAGAACATAGAACCTTGGGAATGAGAAAGATTTCACGTAGTAAGGTCGATTAGCTTTGCCTGTGATTCAGAAGGATATGATTGTAATTAATGGATAGGATTAGATCATAAATTCTGGGGAATGTGAAGGATATCATGTAGGTCGCTGAATAGTATTACCTGAGATGCAGAAGCATATGATTGTGTAAGTTATAATGGATAGGAATAGAACATAAATCCTGGGAAATGTGAAGGATTTCATTCAGATCACAGAATAGCATTGCCTGTGATGCAGAAGGATTAGATTGTGTATAAAGAATAGGAATAGATCATAAATCCTGGGAAACGTGCAGGATTTCACGTAGATCAGAGAATAGGATTGCCTGTAATGCAGAAGCATTTTTTTAGTGTATAATGGATAAGATTAGAACATGACGCCACTTGTTTCGTTTTAAATGCATTTTAATCGATTTTCTATCCCCTAATCTCAATTTAAAACCTGTAAATTTGATTTAATTTAAATTCTGACGTACTTCTTCAGTGGAAAAATGTATCTAGTTTTAGAAGTTCTAAAACTTTTTAATGGATTTCCGTCCTTAATAATAATACCGTAGGTATAAAAGGTGACGAGGTTTAGCATTTCATAGAGTTTCTAGCGTTAATAAACTTGAAATTTTCATTTTATGCTTCTCCATTCGAGAAACATCGACTTTAAACTCTGGTATAAAATTTATCAGCGCTCGAGTTACTGGTTAAATTAAGGACAAACTAAATTAAAGAATATTATATTTGAAACAGTGTTTTGTTGTAAAAGTTTAAAAGGCTGAAAAATCACCTTTGTCAGCTTTATCAGTTATTACAGCATACTTAATTTTTAATGCATATTTAACTCTATAGAAACAATTTTATAACTTTGAATAAAACTTTGCTATATATTTCATGTGTGCTTTAAATACTGTAATGAAATTTTTGTACGTAATAACACAAACAAATAATGTTTCGCCAATAGTACATTATATGAAAATTTTAATTATAATTGTAAATATGTACGTACAAGTAATATGTGAACACCTTTCTTGCCTCCTGTCGAGGCCAGGTCTGCTTCTGGCAAATGTTTCTTTCAATGGAATGAAATAATTTTCTATGAGCCTACCACCTTGCCAAGTATCGTTAGGAAGGGGTATTAATTCATCGTAAGACCGTGTTAAGGGAGTAAAGGCGGTTGTCGATGACGGATGTTGGGAATAAAGTAGGTAAGGCGGGTTCAAGGGCTCTCTCCAGGGGCGGTTTTTGGCTAACAACTACGGAAGATCGACATTGATGGTTGCTGGAACAGCTGGAAGAATGAGGGAGGGGTTGGTGTGTTCACGTACGCTTATGATTTTGGGTGAAAGGTTGTTGAAGGTTTTGGAAAAGAAAATGTTTGTGGATGGAAGTGGTAGGGGTTTGTGTAGAAGACCCTTGATGGAGTTGTCACAGGGTAGAGAGGAGGGCCTGGTGATTAAGGGAAGATTTGACTTGGAAAGGCTAAGGACTAGCTTTAGAAAGGGTAAGTTAAAATAATCTCCTGCATCCATTAACATTCATCAGATGCTCGTAGGCAATAATAAATATACTGTGGGAGAGCCTTAACAATGCATGTATATTCGTACGTATTTATATAGTCACATAGGCTTAAAGGGATTTTTAATGTTCTCCAGTAAACCTTAATGGCCATAGGTTGTAACCGGAAGTTTCTAGCGCGAGGCTATTTAAAATACGAATATAAAATATTTTATTGACGCCATTCAAGCCAGTATTTACTTGTTTTATTGAATGGTAAGACTGTCTCCAAAATAGACCGAAGGTGTTTAACCGATTTTACATCGAAGTATAAAGCGTATGATATACGCATAAAGAGAACGGTCAGCGAGAATGAATGTTAAACTAGCAATATTAAGGCTATTAATTGTTTGATTAGAAAAAAATCAAATAACGAGAATAATAAACGGAGCTTTACTTCAGTTATATTGTAATTTTTAAATTTATATTTAAAGTATTTGATTAATGTTACCCCGTTAATACCTATCCATGACAGATTTTCCATTATTTTTTCCCCCTGGCGAAAAAAAAATTTTGGTTATCAACGCCAAGCAAAATCTAACACAGAACGCAATATCTTAAATAAAACCAAATAAATTTAAATACAACAAAAATTATAAAACAAAAAACAACATAACAATAAATAACAAAAAACAACAATAAATCTATAACAATAAAAAATTTTTTTTTAACTATAAATAACAAAAAAAACAACAAAGAACAGTATAACAGTAAATAAATAATAACAATATGTAAAACAATAAAAGATAACAATTTAATAATAAATAAATCTCAATAACAATAGGAAGAACATAAAATAAATTAAATTTAAATAAATAAAAGAAAAAGAGAATTTTACGCATAAATTTAAAAAAATATATTTTAAATATTAAATTTTAAAAAATATTTTCAAGTGGTGCAAGAAAGCGATGACTCTGTCAATAGCCGAGGCATCGTCCCTTAGCACCACATTTAAACTGTCTTTTAAATTAAAAAGGGCACAAATATTGTTTACACTAACACAATCTACTAAAATATGTTTTATTGTGAAAATATCACCGCAATATTGGCATATTGGTGGATCTTTACGACGCATCAAATATCCATGAGTTGCAAAAGAGTGGCCAACGCGAAGGCGTGTAACCACCACTTCCTTCCTACGTTTTGAACGAATTGAAGACCTCCATGGTCGGACGGTATCTTTAATTTCCCTCAGCTTATTCTGAATCACGGTATGCCACTCGTCATTCCAAGCAGCGAGCAATAAATGTTTCGCAAAACACACATAATCAAATTTCGTAACTAGTTGAGTAATAGGCACCAAACTTGTAGCTTTCTTCACTGCTTCATCCGCTTTTGTGTTTCCAAGTATTCCGCAATGTCCAGGAACCCAACAGAAAGTTACCCCCACACCCCTCAATTGAAGCCTGTGTACAGCACACACAATGTCCCTAACTAAAGGGTTGAAAGAGAAAACATCCTGAAGAGCCTGACGAGCACTTTTAGAATCCGAACACAAAAGATAATGGGAAGATCGAGATTGAATGACGGTTAGCGCTTTGAAAATGGCAAATAGTTCTACCGTGAAAACACTGCAAGCCGAGGGCAACCCGTACGTGAAACTACATCCCGAAGCATAAAACGCACACCCAATGCCATTGTCCAGTTTAGATCCATCGGTGAAAATAATTTCACTTTGTTGATGAGATTTATAAATAGATAAAAATTCCTGGTGGTAGACCACATCAGGAGTATCGTGCTTTATATAACTGGACAATGAGAAATTGAAGTGCGGCGCTTTTATTATCCATGGAGGTAGATAGCACATTGATCTTTCAAACTTTGTAGGTAGTTGCAACCTAACGTTATCCATCATTCGTACCGCTCGTATGCCGAATGGAGCGGTCGAACGTTGACGTGCATCGTAATCTTCATTATTCATGTTGTTAAAGACCATTTTGAATGCCGGGTGATTTGGTTTGCTACGAAGACCAGAAATGTAAGATATTTGTAGCATCTGACGTCGTCTCGAAAGGGCAGGTTCTCCAGCCTCGACAGAAAACTAGGGAGTGGGTTAGTTCTACAAGCAATAGTAGCAAGTCGAAGTTCAGAGTGGTGGACAGCATCGAGAGTTTTCAGAACTGTAAGTCGTGCGGATGAATAACCAACGATTATGACATAACTAGTTAAGTAATAGGCACCAAACTTGTAGCTTTCTTCGCCGCTTCATCCGCTCTTGTGTTTCCAAGTATTCCGCAATGTCCAGGAACCCAACAGAAAGTTACCCCCACACCCCTTAATTGAAGCCTGTGTACAGCACACAAAATGTCCCCAACTAAAGGGTTGACAGAGAAAACATCCTGAAGAGCGCTTTTGGAATCCGAACACAAAAGATAATGGAAAGATTGAGATTGAATGACGGTCAAAGCTTTAAAAATAGCAAATAGTTCTGCCGTGAAAACACTGCAAGCTGAGGAAAATCCGTACGCGTAGGTACGTCCATACGCATAAAACGCACACCCAACACCATTGTCCTGTTTAGATCCATCCGTGAAAATAATCTCACTATAGTGGTGGGATCTGTATATTGCTAAAACCTCCTGGTGGTACACCACATTAGGAGTATTGCTTTTTATAAAACTGGACAATGCTAAATCAAAGCGGGGCGTTTTTATCAATCATGGAGGTAGATAGCACATCGATCGTTCAAACGTAGTAGGAAGTTCCGACTCTAGATTACCAATTATGCGCGACGTCCGAATATCGAAAGGAGCGGTTGAACGTTCGCGTGCATTATAAGATGGTTCGTAGCGTTTATTAAACACTACATTAAATGCCGGATGTTTAGGTTTGCTTCGACGACCATATATATAAGATATTTGTAGCATCTGACGTCGTCTTGAAAGAGCGGGTTCCCCAGTCTCGACAAGAAGACTATGGATTTGGCTAGCTCTATATGCACCAGTAGCAAGTCTAAGTCCAGAGTGGTGGACATCATCGAGAGTTTTCAGAACTGTAACTCGTGCGGATGAATAGGTTCGACAGCCATTATCAATGCGCGATCTAACGACCGCGCGATAAAATCGAAGCATACTAGTTCTGTCAGCTCCCCAATTCGTACCACTAAGGACTCTTAACATATCCAATTTCTTGTTGCATTTCAAATCACGAACATGTGGGATCCATAAGAGTCTTTTATGAAATAAAAGACCTAGAAATCGAACACTATCCGTGGTTTGAAGTTGAATGCCATCAAGATAAAGGATCGGCTCCTGGTGTTGCTTACGACGACTAAATGCTACACATTGGGTCTTCGAAGCAGAGAATTTGAAACCTGTAGTTTTTGACCATTCCTCTAATCTGTACATTGCTAACTGCAAAGATCTTTAAGCAGTTGTCATACACCGAGCAGGCATATATATAAAAAAGGCATCCACAAAAAGCTAACAGTGTACCGGAGGTCGTATATTACTGGTGATACTATTTATTGCAACGGCAAATAGCGTGACGCTCAGCACGCTGCCCTGCGGTACACCATTCTCCTGTCTATAACTGTTTGATACGTGCCTCCAAGACGAACGCGGAAAGATCTGTGTGAAAGAATGTTAGCGATGAATGCTAGGATATTCCTTTGTATACCCCATGATTTCAGAGTGTTCAGCATTCCTCTTTTCCATGCCATATCATATGCCTTCTCAAGGTCAAAGAAAACATCAACGAGTGTTTGACGCAAGAGAAAGGCATCTTAAATAGCGGATTCTAACAAAACCGGTCAACGGATGATCGTCCTTGTCTGGAACCACACTGTCTTCTGCACAGAAGGTTTATTACCCGTTGATAATATCTTCTGCACAGAAACACAAGGCTCACTTAGTGATTTATTTCGTGCTCCAATCCCCCCAGTGGAAGGGATAGGTACAAGAGGTAAATCACTATCCATTGCTGCAGGTTGTACCAAATTCAAAGAAGGACCAATTGTGACTAAGCACAAAAGGCGAGACAATTGTTCAGTTAGAGCTTCAATCTTCTTTGACAGCTCAGCACAGTTGGTACAAGACGATTTTGAAGCGGTCAGTGTAGCGGCATAAGTCTTACTGACTGCTTTTGGCATAGTGGATCTATAGAGTTTTTTGGCCTCTGGAAACGATAGCTTGTCTTTCACCATGATGCCTAGGATAGGACAAGCAACAACGAGCTTGTCCTCTTCCTTAAAAGTAGGACAGCTGTAGGTGTAGGATCGCGCTAGGTGGTCACCACCACAGTTGGCGCATTTCGGAGAATTAACACATTCCTTATCATCATAGCCTTCAACGCTACATATACCGCATATGTTCTGCATCGAACAGGTAGAGCTGATATGCCCAAAACGCTGGCACTTGAAGCAGCACCTAGGGTTAGCCACGTATGGTCTCACTGAGAGCCTTTCGTAACCTGCATGTAAGTATTCGGGTATTTCCGGTTTGCCGAAGGTGGCGATAAAAGACGCTGTTGCTACTTTTTCTCCTTCGTCCATTTTCATGATAGGGACAACGTCCGTAACTGACTGAGTCGACAGTTCGGACTTAATTTCATCAACTGGGAGGTACATTAAATCCCTACATTTGATGACTCCCTTTGAGTAATTCAAGGATCTGTGGGGAACCACAGATACCTTGACCTGGTCAAAGAAAGAGGTCATTTTAGATAGAGCACGGGTTTGTCTCTCGGTGGAAGTCGCAACTAACAGTGTTCCGTTTCTAAGTTTTTCAATAGAGGCTACTGGGCCTCCAGCACAGACAGATTACTTGTTGATCAGGAAAGGGGAAACTTTGGAAATAACCTTGGCGTGTCCTCTTCAGACTAGTCGTATTTGACGTGGTTTATGAATCCATAAATATTTTTAGCCAGCCATCGTGTCAAGCGTTACGGGCGAGACTATAGGAACGGGTACACCCTTGGATCACATTAAGATCACATCCAACCCTCAGAACTCTGAGGCCTATAGCTTTTCTCCTTCGCTCGACTGGATGGGCATCAGTCGAGAACTCGTAATACTGTGCACAGGCTCCGACACCCATGTACCGCGGACACTCCCTGACCAAGGACCGAAGCGGCTGGTAGACCAGAAACCGCGCTTACGTCTTCGGCAGAGCAAGCTCACATCAGCGTCCCAGACCAGAGTTTGTCAAGCTCTGGACTTTTCAGCACGCCCAACGCGCAACGGCTCTGACCAGTCAAAAATCTTTAAGAGAAGATGTAAGTGTTGAAATGTGTATAGATTGTGTTGGTGTGTGTGTATGCTTTGTGAGTGGTGTAGTGTTAGGCTAGGGTACCGCGAGGGACGCCAAACCCCTCGTAGGTGCGGCTAGTCCGCACCCCCTACGAGATTTTCCATTAAGCACCGTGCAGCCTAGTAGAACATCACCCATCTCTGCAAGGTATTGTAGTTATTGCAGTGATCTAGAGAGCTGCAGATGGCCCGATGATCAGGCGTATCTACGTATTGTCAGTGAACGCATGTCCTTGACGGCTTTGTTATTGAACGCCACGCCGTATAGTAGAGCATCACCCGTATCTGCAAAGTACCTTAGTCATTATAGAGATCCAGAGAGCTGCAAATGACCAGGTGATCAGCCGTACCTTCCTATTGTCAGTGAACGCATGTCTTTGACAGTTTTGCCATTGAACGCCACGCCGTATAGTAAAGCCTCACCCGTGTCTACAAAGTACCGTAGTCATTATAGTGATCCAGAGAGCTGCAATTGGCCAGATGATATGCCGTACCTTCATATTGTCAGTGAACGCATGTCCTTGAGGGCTTTGTCATTGAACGCAGTGCAACCTAGTAGAGCATAGCCCGTTATTGCAAGTTATTGTAGCCATTGTAGTGATCTAGAGGGTTGCAGATGACCAGATGATTAGCCGTACCTTCATATTGTCAGTGAACGCATGTTCTTGAGGGCTTTGTCATTGAACGCCACGCCGTAAAGTAGAGCATCGTCCGCCTCTGCAAGGTAGCATAATCATTGTATAGATTCAGAGGACTGCAGATTGTCAGATGATCAGCCGTATCTTCATATTGTCACTGAACGCATGTACTTGACGGCTTTGTCATTGAACGCCACGCCGTATAATAGACTATCGTCCGTCTCTGCAAGATAGCATAGTCATAGTAGGGATCTAGAGGGCTGTAGATGGCCAGATGATCAACAGCACCTTCGTACTCTCAATGATCGCATGTCCTTGACAGTTTTGCCGTTGAACACCGTGCCGCCAGTATAGCAAGTTATCGTCATCATTATAGTAATCCAGATTACTGTAGATGGCCAGATGATCAACCGTAGCTTCGTACTCTCAATGATAGCATTTTCTTGATCCATTGAACGCCGGGCCGCCAGAATAGCGTCGCCTGTCTCTGCAAGATATCGTCATCATTGTAGTAATCCAGATTGCTGTAGATGGCCAGATGATCAACCGCACCTTCGTACTCATAGTGATCTCATGTCCTTGTCGGTTTTGCCATTGAACGCCGTGACGCCGGTATATCATCGCCTGTGCAAGATATCGTCATCATTGTAGTAATCCAGAGGGCTGCAGATGGGCAGATGATCAACCGCACCTTCATACTCATAGTGATCTCATGTCCTTGTCGGTTTTGCCATTGAACGCCATGACGCCAGTATATCATCGCCTGTGCAAGATATCGTCATCATTGTAGTAATCCAGAGGGCTGCAGATGGGCAGATGATCAACCGCACCTTCGTACTCATAGTGATCTCATGTCCTTGTCGGTTTTGCCTTTGAACGCCGTGACGCCAGTATATCATCGCCTGTGCAAGATATCGTGATCATTGTAGTAATCCAGAGGGCTGTAGATGGGCAGATGATCAACCGCACCTTCGTACTCATAGTGATCTCATGTCCTTGTCGGTTTTGCCATTGAACGCCGTGACGCCAGTATATCATCGCCTGTGCAAGATATCGTCATCATTGTAGTAATCCAGAGGGCTGCAGATGGGCAGATGATCAACCGCACCTTCATACTCATAGTGATCTCATGTCCTTGTCGGTTTTGCCATTGAACGCCGTGACGCCAGTATATCATCGCCTGTGCAAGATATCGTCATGATTGTAGTAATCCAGAGGACTGTAGATGGCCAGATGATCAACCGCACCTTCGTACTCATAGTGATCTCATGTCCTTGTCGGTTTTGCCATTGAACGCCGTGACGCCAGTATATCATCGCCTGTGCAAGATATCGTGATCATTGTAGTAATCCAGAGGGCTGTAGATGGCCAGATGATCAACCGCACCTTCGTACTCATAGTGATCTCATGTCCTTGTCGGTTTTCCCATTGAACGCCGTGACGCCAGTATATCATCGCCTGTGCAAGATATCGTCATGATTGTAGTAATCCAGAGGGCTGTAGATGGCCAGATGATCAACCGCACCTTCGTACTCATAGTGATCTCATGTCCTTGTCGGTTTTGCCATTGAACGCCGTGACGCCAGTATATCATCGCCTGTGCAAGATATCGTCATCATTGTAGTAATCCAGAGGGCTGCAGATGGGCAGATGATCAACCGCACCTTCGTACTCATAGTGATCTCATGTCCTTGTCGGTTTTGCCATTGAACGCCGTGAGGCCAGTATATCATCGCCTGTGCAAGATATCGTGATCATTGTAGTAATCCAGAGGGCTGCAGATGGGCAGATGATCAACCGCACCTTCGTACTCATAGTGATCTCATGTCCTTGTCGGTTTTGCCATTGAACGCCGTGACGCCAGTATATCATCGCCTGTGCAAGATATCGTCATCATTGTAGTAATCCAGAGGGCTGCAGATGGGCAGATGATCAACCGCACCTTCGTACTCATAGTGATCTCATGTCCTTGTCGGTTTTGCCATTGAACGCCGTGACGCCAGTATATCATCGCCTGTGCAAGATATCGTCATCATTGTAGTAATCCAGAGGGCTGCAGATGGGCAGATGATCAACCGCACCTTCGTACTCATAGTGATCTCATGTCCTTGTCGGTTTTGCCATTGAACGCCGTGACGCCAGTATATCATCGCCTGTGCAAGATATCGTGATCATTGTAGTAATCCAGAGGGCTGTAGATGGCCAGATGATCAACCGCACCTTCGTACTCATAGTGATCTCATGTCCTTGCCGGTTTTCCCATTGTTCGCCGTGACGCCAGTATATCATCGCCTGTGCAAGATATCGTCATGATTGTAGTAATCCAGAGGGCTGTAGATGGCCAGATGATCAACCGCACCTTCGTACTCATAGTGATCTCATGTCCTTGTCGGTTTTGCCATTGAACGCCGTGACGCCAGTATATCATCGCCTGTGCAAGATATCGTCATCATTGTAGTAATCCAGAGGGCTGCAGATGGGCAGATGATCAACCGCACCTTCGTACTCATAGTGATCTCATGTCCTTGTCGGTTTTGCCATTGAACGCCGTGAGGCCAGTATATCATCGCCTGTGCAAGATATCGTCATCATTGTAGTAATCCAGAGGGCTGCAGATGGGCAGATGATCAACCGCACCTTCGTACTCATAGTGATCTCATGTCCTTGTCGGTTTTGCCATTGAACGCCGTGACGCCAGTATATCATCGCCTGTGCAAGATATCGTCATCATTGTAGTAATCCAGAAGGCTGCAGATGGGCAGATGATCAACCGCACCTTCGTACTCATAGTGATCTCATGTCCTTGTCGGTTTTGCCATTGAACGCCGTGACGCCAGTATATCATCGCCTGTGCAAGATATCGTCATGATTGTAGTAATCCAGAGGACTGTAGATGGCCAGATGATCAACCGCACCTTCGTACTCATAGTGATCTCATGTCCTTGTCGGTTTTGCCATTGAACGCCGTGACGCCAGTATATCATCGCCTGTGCAAGATATCGTGATCATTGTAGTAATCCAGAGGGCTGTAGATGGCCAGATGATCAACCGCACCTTCGTACTCATAGTGATCTCATGTCCTTGTCGGTTTTCCCATTGAACGCCGTGACGCCAGTATATCATCGCCTGTGCAAAATATCGTCATGATTGTAGTAATCCAGAGGGCTGTAGATGGCCAGATGATCAACCGCACCTTCGTACTCATAGTGATCTCATGTCCTTGTCGGTTTTGCCATTGAACGCCGTGACGCCAGTATATCATCGCCTGTGCAAGATATCGTCATCATTGTAGTAATCCAGAGGGCTGCAGATGGGCAGATGATCAACCGCACCTTCGTACTCATAGTGATCTCATGTCCTTGTCGGTTTTGCCATTGAACGCCGTGACGCCAGTATATCATCGCCTGTGCAAGATATCGTCATCATTGTAGTAATCCAGAGGGCTGCAGATGGGCAGATGATCAACCGCACCTTCGTACTCATAGTGATCTCATGTCCTTGTCGGTTTTGCCATTGAACGCCGTGACGCCAGTATATCATCGCCTGTGCAAGATATCGTCATCATTGTAGTAATCCAGAGGGCTGCAGATGGGCAGATGATCAACCGCACCTTCGTACTCATAGTGATCTCATGTCCTTGTCGGTTTTGCCATTGAACGCCGTGACGCCAGTATATCATTGCCTGTGCAAGATATCGTCATCATTGTAGTAATCCAGAGGGCTGCAGATGGGCAGATGATCAACCGCACCTTCGTACTCATAGTGATCTCATGTCCTTGTCGGTTTTGCCATTGAACGCCGTGACGCCAGTATATCATCGCCTGTGCAAGATATCGTCATCATTGTAGTAATCCAGAGGGCTTCAGATGGGCAGATGATCAGTTGTACCTTCGTACTCTCAGTGATCTCATGCCCTATAAGTGATCGACCCGCATGTTTATTTCTAGATTGCACATTCATGTTTCTTCAAACGCAACACGCTGCAATAAAACTTAAAACGGACAATATAAGACGATTACACTAAACGCAAAATGTTTTTAAAGGCGATATTAGTTTGTAGAAACTAGAGGCCAAAAGTAGAATGAATCAGTAAAGAACGTCTCTTACATGTCGCATGCTCCCAAAGGCTCTTGGCCAACACGCATACAACCACTTGCCTCTTAAAAAATGTTTAACTTAACTGGAAATTGTGAAATGATGGAATCGCATGAGGGAAAGCCGTTTATATGAAGCAGACCTGCCTTTAACATAACCACTACCAGTGCCTACTAGTTAACAAGGCCAGAGAAGTCTATACGTGGCGTCACGAGGCGAGGCTGACTACACGGAGTAAACATCATAGCAAACCCATATCCGAGGCGTACTGTTCTTGCAAAAGACTGTTCTTCATGTCAAGAAATTCTTACTTTTATATTCAATATTTTATTACAGTTTATTTTTATTAGTGAAAATATAATAATTCAAGCCCTATCAATTGGTAAATGCGCTATTGAAAAACGGAAATTTGCTTTCAACAACTCGTTAATTGGTATTGACTTGTAGAATTTCTATTACAATCAATTATTACTACCAATCATACATATGACTAAAAACATACATTTAATTTCCCCTTATAATCTAGATATGATTGGACGTGAATTTCACGCAATAAGAGGATTACTTTTCTCAGATTGTTTTAAAAATCTACTCTGAATTAGAGCATAAGAAAAGAAAGCTTTTTTTTATTCCACTCTTGGATCATTTAAATCGTTGTTACACACAGTTTTAATAGTTTTTGGATGAGGTAGAGTAAAACCATTTGAATATCTTGGAAATTTGTGTGCATTGAGACTTATTGTATACAGTGGTGAAGACAGTACCAGAAAGTGTCAGTTGAATTTCCTAATCTTTCATTGGGTATGGTTAGTAATTTAACTTCTGCAGTTAGAGAAAAAATAGTCTGTATTTTCTCACAGGTTTCAGGAGACATATTGCTTATAATACTGGACAGATAACTTAAACTAAACAATTCTCATTTTCGTTATATTGTTTCTTTTCTACTAGAGAAAACATTTCTATAACATTTTCAATTTCACCAATCTTATTACATACAAATGGCGTTTTCTTCTGGCACACATCAGTTGATATCTCTTTGTCAAACAAGAAAGTTTATAATTTAAAATTACTGCAAATAACAACTGAAAATGAAAAAAACGAACCTGGAACACGTGGTAATTTAAATATAGTTACATTTTTTTAATTTTTAACGAAATTTACCCTTGATTTTGGAATTCGAAAATCATTCAAAATGTTTATCAGTTCATTAAAATCATAAAATCAGGTGGTTATTTTATGTCTTGCAAAATTTGTTGTTTGCAGTTCTATAGTAATTCTGAAATTATTATTATCTTTCCTTTTCAACTTTTCTTCTCTACGTTCACACATTAACAACATAGATATTTTGCTTTATCTTACTCGGACTTGAAGAAATGTTATAGCACAGCCCAACGGTCAATTATTGTACCCACGTGGTAGCCCTGCACCGTCAGCATGAGGACTATACGTCACACAGGTTGTGAGGTCAGAGCGCTCTGGCCTTGTTCTCTAGGAGGTTAGAACAAAAAAGTCCTACAGGTATCATGGGAAGAGAAACAAACCACTGTATATAAGTCAGAGACATAAAACATTAAATATTGATAACAAAAAACGTAGAAAGTTAATCTGGGTCAAAAATTAAACAAAATGACAACAACACCCACAACAGTCAATCATTTATCACCACGAATTATTACACATAAAAGCGTGTTTAATATATATTATCTATACTAAATATATATTTGGGTTATTCACACATCAACATGTAATCAGATTCATGGCTATCTCTGTCGAGGTTTATATTTTTAAAGAACGTACCGTGTATCGCTTACACATATGTAAACGTAGATAAAGCAAACAGAGGGTCACATGATGCCGAGTACAATACAAACATTCGTGCCTCGCACTAAACGTATTAAAATATGAAATACAGAAAGAGGTTCTAAAAAGTTTCTACTGCCCAGGGCTTATCTGTGTTTACTCACTGCTATTTCCACATATCCGTGTCTGGCTAGTATTTGTAGACTTTTCGTATAAACTTCAACGTTTCCCGCAGAAAAAAAAAATATATATATATATATATATATATATATTAGAATAGTTTTAGCTTCCAAACACATACATTATTAACTTTATAAGGGGCTTCGCGTAAGTTCATTTTGTCCATCTTCAAATGGCCCATACAAATAATTTTACTGGTCCCAATAGTACTTTTACTGGCCATATAAAAACTTTTAAAAGCAAATAAATAATATTTAATAAAACACCGAATTTTCGTGGCCATAATTATAGTAAACTAGCGGTACCCTGTCATGCTTCGCTATGGCACATAGTGATTCCATGGATGGGAAATGAAGAACAAAACAAAGCATACGTTTCATAGAAGTATATCTCACTAGACATTTGTTTATTAAAACAACACTAGTTTACTGATGGGTTTTAACACATCAGTAGTATCCAAGCACTGTCAAAGGCGACATCGTTGTCGAAACTAGTCTGTGTTGTTTTATTAAACTATTGTGTTTGTTTTAATAAACTCATGTGTAGTGAGATTTAGTAAACTGTTTTAATTGTTACCGTAGTGAATTGTGCTCAGTAGCTAAGCTTTAATTAACTTAATGTCATAGTTGTTTGTAGCTCCCATTGTTTGATTGATAGTAACCATTGTTTGTTTGATTGTGTGTGTGTGTGTGTGTGTGTGTGTGTGTGTGTGTGTGTGTGTGTGTGTGTGTGTGTGTGTGTGTGTGTGTGTGTGTGTGTGTGTGTGTGTGTGTGTGTGTGTGTGTGTGGTGTGTGTGTGTGTGTGTGTGTGTGTGTGTGTGTGTGTGTGTGTTTGTGAAAAAATAGATGTAATGAATATTTAGCAATGGGAATTAAATTGATCAGTAAAAGTCTAAGTCTAAAGTAATTATTGTACGACGAACTAACAGGAGTTGCCAGCTATTGGGCAAGAGAAAGCATGCCAGTAGGACCGGCAAGAGCTGCAGCTAAACTTCAGTAGAATTCATGACTATAAACAAGTAATATAAACAAAAATTTCTTATAGTCAATTCCTTCTTAGGTCAACAAAGAAAAAAATTATTTTAGTTACTTTTCATTAAATAATTACAATTAATATAAATAAAGTAATATAATTTATGCGTTAAAACAGCTGTAACATAAAATCAGTTACTATATGAAATAATATGTTATCACTTACTTTATCCCCAAAGGGACGAAATCACTATATTGCATACCTTGCCCGCTTGTGAAACGTTTTCCTCCCGTATAAGACTAAAATTAATTCATTAAATTTAATTAATTAATTATTATTTTAGAAAATTTTTAGTAACACCAATTGTCATCCACTACTAGTTTATAAAAATGTATTTGAGCTTGAGTATATGAATAAAAAGTATTTTATCAACGATTGAAAATTTGAACGAGATATACACAGGGAGAGTGTGAAATAATAGGTATTAAAGAACAATAACCGACAGAAAAGATTGTGCCAAAACCACCGATAAACATTTACACAGAAGTTAAATTAATAATTTGGTTTTGGGTCGATACAATAATGGGTATATTTTGAGTTTCTAATGGTTCATTTATAAAATAGAAACACTGATTATTTAATGTGAAGGATGAAAAGATTAATTCGCGTGGGTGCTATTACATAACTAGCTAATTACCTTGCACCTGTTTCCTTAAGGCGTTATAAGTGCCTGAATGTGATGCCACGTTCTTATTAGGAACCTTGATATCCCAGCCATGTCTTGGCACGTATCCTAGGGATTAAGTTATGCAATGAGGTTTTTATGTTAGAATTTTGCCTTCAAACGTTCAGAAAAATACAGTATAAAAATTATCGTTTTAAAATAAACAATTGTTATGAGCTACTGGTTTCTTTGCTAATCCGCATTTTAAGTCATCAACTAAACAACCAGTATTGAAACAGTCCTAAGAACTTAATTGATTTTATTTTATTTACATAGTTTTACAAACGCATACAAGTAAAAAAAATCTAAATCGGTTGGACTCGGGTATAAACATGTTCTATATGACCTACGTTCAATTTGAGGTAACACTCTCACCGTTGTTGAAGGTTTTGTAATGTTTTGGTGAAGGGGGGTTGTTTCATGCTCGTTATACACATGGTTATTTGTTCCTGTAGTTGGACGATGGTGGTGGGTCATCACGGAAAATCTTTTTAATTCCTGAGACGTAGGTGTCAAGGGGTGTAAGATAGGGGGAAAGGACGGTTTAAGGAAAGTTTGTTCTAAGGAAGACGAGGCGGTTGCCAAAAATTTCATGAAGGGAAACGATGTTGTCTAAGGCAGTGTGACTAGTTACGTCATCTTGCTGGAACCATAGTGAACAAAAAGCCACAAAAAGATCTGTTGAGGTCTAATAGAAAACGATCAAGAATGACCCTTTATCGGGTATTCTACTACAGCTGAATCAGTTTCTTACTGTTTATTCTGGCTCATACAGTACATGCTGTTTTATTGCAATTTAAATAGACCTGCTGCCGAAAATGTTTAATGATTTTTCACATAGTGAAAGGTTAGGTTTATTTTACTGTGTCTTAAATAAAGTCACTGTTAGTGCAATGACAGGCTCAGAGGTACACAAAAATAATAACAGTTATGTAAAAACAAAATTATGCTTAAAGATTTTCTACTTGTCAGAGGGATGAAATCAAATATTAAGTCAGGAATGAAAGAAATTCATTAAACTATGAGCCTGCACATAACTACTAGTGGCTGTACAAAGCCGTCAGCAGCACTCGCTCACCTTTGTAGTACTAAGCAAACTTTACAAAGGATTATTTGTTTATAAAGACTGTTTAATGAGAAACTCAATGCAATATCCATTTTGCAATCTCAAAACAAGTTCCTTTGTATGGACGTGACAGGTGCCGATCGCAATTTCACTAAAATATGGATACAAAAAACAGTTAAAGAAATTCAAAATTCAAATTTCAATCTGTCATATACAATATAACTATTCAAAAGGAAATTCAAAGGGCAAATGTAAACAATAGTAAATGGAATTTGTGTTCTTTGAGGATGTACTCAAGTTTCACATCTGTGCCTCACGATACACCATCCTAACCCCTTTAGCTCATCTCATACTATAACCTAAGTTTTAAAAATTTATTTTGACAATGTGTCTAATAAATTGATCTCTAAACCCATAGGGAAACTAATAAATTACCATCCATATCCCTAAAAACAATAAATTACTCTCTCTAGTAGTATAGAGATACTACTAAGAAACCTAATAAATTAACCTCTCTACCACTAAGAAAAGTAATGAACTGCCCTCTCTACCGCTAGAAAAACTAATTAATCACTCTTTATACCGCTAAGAAAACTAATTAATTACTCTCTATACCGCTAAGAAAACTAATTAATTACTCTCTCTACCGCTAAGAAAACTAATTAATCACTCTCTATACCGCTAAGAAAACTAATTAATTACCCTCTATACCGCTAAGAAAACTAATTAATTACTCTCTATACCGCTAAGAAAACTAATTAATTACTCTCTCTATACCGCTAAGAAAACTAATTATTTACTCTCTATACCGCTAAGAAAACTAATTAATTACTCTCTATACCACTAAGAAAACTAATAAATTACCCTCTATACCACTAGAAAAACTAATTATTTACTATCTCTACCGCTAAGAAAACTAATTATTCACTCCTATACCGCTAAGAAAACTAATTAATCACTCTCTATACCGTAAGAAAACTAATTATTCACACTCTATACCGCTAAGAAAACTAATAAATTACCCTCTATACCACTAGAAAAACTAATTAATTACTCTCTCTACCGCTAAGAAAACTAATTAATCACTCTCTATACCGCTAAGAAAACTAATTAATTACCCTCTATACCGCTAAGAAAACTAATTAATTACTCTCTATACCGCTAAGAAAACTAATAAATTACCCTCTATACCACTAGAAAAACTAATTAATTACTCTCTCTACCACTATAAAAACTAATTAATTACTCTCTATACCGCTAAGAAACCTAATTAATTACTCTCTCTATACCGCTAAGAAAACTAATTATTTACTCTCTATACCGCTAAGAAAACTAATTAATTACTCTCTATACCACTAAGAAAACTAATAAATTACCCTCTATACCACTAGAAAAACTAATTAATTACTCTCTCTACCCTTAAGAAAACTAATCAATCACTCTCTATACCGCTAAGAAAACTAATTAATTACTCTCTATACCGCTAAGAAAACTAATTATTACTCTCTATACCGCTAAGAAAACTAATAAATTACCCTCTATACCACTAGAAAAACTAATTATTTACTCTCTCTACCGCTAAGAAAACTAATTAATCACCACTCTCTATACCGCTAAGAAAACTAATTAATTACTCTCTATACCGCTAAGAAAACTAATTATTACTCTCTATACCGCTAAGAAAACTAATAAATTACCCTCTATACCACTAGAAAAACTAATTAATTACTATCTCTACCGCTAAGAAAACTAATTAATCACTCCTATACCGCTAAGAAAACTAATTAAATACTCTCTATACCGCTAAGAAAACTAATTAATTACTCTCTATACCGCTAAGAAAATTAATAAATTACCCTCTATACCACTAGAAAAACTAATTAATTACTCTCTATACCGCTAACAAAACTAATAAATTACCCTCTATACCACTAGAAAAACTAATTAATTACCATCTATACCCCTAAGAAAACGAATAAGTTAACTACTAAAAAACTAATAAATTGCCCTCTATACCGCTAGGAAAACTAATAAATTACCATCTATACCACTAGGAAAACTAATAAATTAATACAACTAAGAAAAATAATTTATTAATATCAATACCACTAACAAAACGAATAAATTAACCTCTATAGCACTAAGAAAACTAATAAATTAACCTCTATACCACTAATAAATCTAATACATTACCCTCTATACCATTAGAAAAACTAATTATTTACCCTCTATACCACTAGGAAAACTCATAAACTAACCGATATACAATTACGAAAAATGATTAATTACCATATATACCACTAACAAGACGAATAAATACACCTATATACGACTAAGGAAATCTAATATATTACCATCTATACTAATAAAAAGCCCCATCAATTACCCTCTATATAAAGAAGGAGCCTAATACATTACCCTCTATACCACTAATAAAACTAATAATTTAACCTATACACAACTAAGAAAACTAATACATTACCCTAATAATTAATTATCCTCTATACCACTATGGAAAGCTAATTAGTTTTCCTCTATACCGCTAAGAAAACTAATAAATTAACCTATATAAAACTAAGAAAACGAATTATTTACCCACTATACTACTAACAAAACTAATAAATTAACCTGTATATTACTAAGGGAATTAATATATTACCATTTATAGTAATAAAAAGATTAATCATTTATCTCTATGCCAATAAGAAACCTAATAAATTACCTTCTATACCACAAAGAAAACTAATAGTTTAATCACAAAACCACTAAGTAAACTAATTAATTACCATTCATAACCCTAACAAAACGAATAAATTAACCTCTATACCACTAAAAAAACTAATCAAGTACCCGCTATACCACTTATTATACTAATATATTAACCTCTATACCACTAAGAAAACTAATAAATTACCTCCTATAACACTAAGGAACCTTATAAAGTACCCTCTAAACTAATAAGGAAACTAACAAATTACCATCTGTACCACTAATGATACTAATAAATTACCCCGTATATCATATAACATATAACTTAGGTTCACCTGTTTTATGAAATCATGTGTTATCACCTATTTCAAGCCAAATGGGATGAAATAACTGTATTGCATACCTTGCCCCTTTTGTGATAAGTTTGGCTTCCATATAAAACTATTATAAATTATTTATTCAATATAATAATTAAATTTGTGAAAAAACCTGTAATAACACCAATTTTCATCTACGATAAGTTTTAAAAAATGTAGGCTATTTGAGCTTGAGTGGACGAATAAAAAGTATTTTACTAACAATTGAAATTTTGAACAAGATTTTGCCTTAAATAGGGAGAGTAGGAGTAAAGCTGATAAATATTGGTTTAGAGTGAATAGTGGTGTTATGTAACAGTCAGAGAAGGAAGGGGTTTGATGACCTCCGAAAGTGTGCAGAGTCTGTCGCAGACACTCGGCTGCGAGTAAAAGTGTGAGAACAGGCCTACAAAACATAAGTTGGGGTCAGGGTTTTTTCATGTTTATTGATATAACTAAATATATAATGGTTAGGTTAATAATGTATAAAAAGTATATTTTTCCTGACCTACTCATTTTAGTGGTATATGTAGTGTTTTGTAATTATAAGAAATTTCATTGTGCTGCGTTTATTTGTGAACTAGTGTTATTACTGTTCTTATTTTTAATTGTGTACTTATGCATTGTAGGCCTGAAGACGTTAACGTACTCATTGTTAAAACATTGTCTGTATAAATAAATAGTTTTGCCTGACTCGCAAGCCAACGACTTTTACTTAACAGTTTTATATTCGCTTCATTAACCAATTACATGTAATTAAAATTGTATAACTTTTACTCATAGTCAGTTTATAAAAAAAATGCTCTACACGTCAAATTTAAACCGTAATCGAAGAAAAACAAAAAAACCTTCATATTTAATTGCAACAGAAAATAATTTACAAAATCACTGTCATTACTCTAAAAATTAAAATAAATAAATGGTTTTTAATTTTCGACAATTTTTTAATATATGCTAATGACAGAACACAGAGAATTTTGATTTTTAAAAACACTCAACGTTTCGAATTTCTTTCCGAAATTCCTTTTCAAGAGCTCTGTTTTAATTAAACAATTATACAACATAAGTTACGATTTATAAAATACATAACATTATATAAAACATAATAAAAATCAACAAATTATAAAACTCTTAAAAAATATCCATATACAAGTCAAAATGTTTTCTATAAAAATAAAACAGACAAATCACAGATACATGCACCTAACACATCTACTATTAATATCAGAGTCAACATTCGAAACGTTGAGTGTTTTAAAAAAAGCAAAATTGTCAGTGATCTGTCATTAGCCTATATTAAAAAATTAAAAGTTATTAACAGACATTAAATAAAAATATTAATTTTTGACAATTATTAGCCTACTGTTTATATTTGGTAATGTAATTATTTATTTATTATTGTAAAATAGAAAGTTTATTTCTGTTTAATTTTTGTTTTAGATATTTATTACAGTTTATTACAGTTATTTATTTATGATTCATTTTGTCTACAAATAACGAAAACTTTATATTAAGAGTAGATGAAGTAAGCATAGTGTTTTATAAAACGACTCAAAGTTCTAAGTGTTGGACTTTGAAATGTTCGTTTGATTTGGCGTCCTGTGATGAGTGTAACAGGATTTGGTAGGGGACAGTTTACCCTACTTCGCTAACGGTTCACGCTCCAATAAACTAACAGTGCATTCGGCATTTTGTGAAGCAGACAATGATTTAGGTTATTTAAATATTAACTCATTTTCATCCTTAAGTTAATCGTACTGAGACATAATGGGTAACTTTTAAATTTATTAGAAGCAAACTTCTATGAATACTGTAGAATTATAACTATTATAATTAATAAAACAACCAATGCAATGGAAGAATAATCATTTATTCACTAAAATTACAAAGTTATATACGAACCTGTATTACAATAAAATATTGGCAAAACCCCAATACCACAGAAATATTACAAAATAACTAATGTTACAAGTTACCTAAGATTAAACCCTTATGTACATTTCGATGGCCATGTCATCATCATCATCAGGGGGTCTTATTAAAATATATACAATCTAGAATACAATAAATTACAAACTAGACTGACGTTGTAGACTGATATTGTATATGAACCTGTATGTACATTTCGATGACCAAGTCATCGTCATGAAATTACAAAATAAACTGTTTAATATTAAGTATTAACCTATTATTATTCTTATATTGTGGTCATCGGTTTATTGATAATTGTGGTAATTTGCCTAGGAATAATATAATAATTTAATTAAATTTAACTGATAAAACTGGTAATCCCATGAGTTAGGGTTTAGACAAACTTTCAGTTGATTTCCCCAACAGAATTGTTTGATTATTCATTTTGTTAAAACGTGTATGATATTTTTTTTTGTCGAAATAAAATTATATTGTTTTTACTCCTATTATTTACGATAAATTTGGTTGATTACTACAAAAAACAGACGAATAAAACCTTACAACCTTAATTTAGTTTTAAAACGTTTTGTCTTTCGATTTCACCTTGGAAGTTTTCTTAGGTTTGGACTTGATGTTTTTACAATGAACTTTATGATATTTATGAGTAATTTTATAAAACTCATTCATCACATTAGGATATGATTCACTAACAAACTTGTTTCGGCACAACAAGTCGTCTTCTTCAGTGTAAAAATTCACTGTCATTAAAGACAGAGTTACATTTGACCCAGGAAATCACGATCAATCAGCCGTTTCAAAGTTCAACATTTTGAACTTGAAGTCATTCTATAAAACATTATGTTTAATTATTTTACTAATAAAAACATCTTTGTAGATATATTAATATATAAATAAATCTTACATACTAAACACTAATAAATATCCAACATAAAATTTAATCACAAATAAAACTATTTTTTGTACATTATTTATTAAACTACCGAATTTAAATAATATTAATTGTCATGAAATTAAAACACATCTATGGTAATGGTTGTTTAAAATTTATTGCAGCTATTCATTTTGTAAATTATTTTCGGTCTTGCAATCAAATATATAACGCATGTGTTGTTGTTTCGATTCTACTTAAAAGCCGACGCATACAGAAACCTTTAAAACTAATTAAAAGTTATAAATTTTCAAATATAAAATTGGTTACTGAATAGAATATAAAATTATCATCTTTTTAAGTCCATTACTAACTATGTTTGAGGAACTTAACATACATAATGTATAATGTAATATACGCTTTGTATAACAATAGGATTTGATAATTAGGTTTACAATAAGTCTCACGTGATAATTACATTGTTGCTAACCGTGTAATTGGTTGCTTCTTGGAATTACATACTGGAGGCGAAGCCTACACAGAAGGGTGCACTCTGCCCGGAGGGTGTATAGTTCTCCCCACGTAACTGGGCACTTAGATGACGCATGTGCACAGCCAGCAGAGGTGGTACAGTCTGGGCTCACACGCAGAGCTAGATCAATCAGCGTTACTAAGAACAACAGATAGTTTCAAGTTGAGTTGACTGTACAAGTAAACGTAGGGGAAGTAAAGTGGGACCAGTGTGGACCATGTTCCCCTATACGCCATGCTATGTGGAGTGCACTATACTCCCTGCTGTATAGCGTAGGTATAGATCTTCTAAGTACACAACATCAGTACAGACCGCCTATTCTGATGTAAAGAAATATTTACTAGCAGAATTTACCTCTAGCAAAATTTCTTGCTTACTAATTTGCTTATCTAGCACGGGCCACATTTACTATAAATTAAATTATTATATTTATCTACGACGAAAAGCAATTACAGTTATTTATATTAACAGACATAATTAGTTTTTATGATATTTGTATTTGAATTTTAAATAGAAAATTTACGACATGTTTAAACAAGTTGAAAATAATTTATCATAAATCTAACTCATTGGTTGGAATTTTCCAATTAAGCTTTTCCGATTTCAAGCAGTATTGTTAGAGAACATTTCAATTTTTCTAATCGAGAATGAAGGTGTAGTTTCCTTATTGATTGCGCTCGTTTGTGCGCGCGTTCGTTTTCGCGTGTATGAAATTAAGAACTAAGGTTATCTTGAGCCCAAAGAAGAAATTCAGGAATTTACATAGTGTTAAGAAAATGAGGAAATGTTTTGTCGGTGATATTTGTATTTATATTTCAAATATTATCCACCTAATTCCGCTACAAATAAGGTTACGATCTTCAATATCACTTACCCTAACCTTTACACATTTCCCGGAACTAAACTCCATAACCTAAAATTATCACTGCCATTGTTGAGAGTTGTAACTTAAAAACAAAGAAAGTAGTCAGTGACTGGTCCTAAATACTCAACTAAGACATAATTATAAATGTGTGATATTACTTTTCTTTCTTTCTGTATTAAACATTTAAACACTGAATACATGACAGAAGCAAGGTCGCTCCCGACCAGTAAACTACGGACTTGACCGCTCGACCGAAGTCGAGAAGAGCCCTGGCATAGAAATGTTCTACGCATGCGCTGTCGACGTATTCCTGACTTACAAACATAACTTGACCGTACGGTAGTTTTCGAATAGTTATATTTTAGTAAGTAATTTAGGTATTTATAGATAGGTAAAAGTACTAATTTTATTCAGAAAGGGTTACAAAATAAATTATATATGATCCCGTTTCTGGATTGTAATTTTCTGTAAATCTGACGTTTTGTGTGAGAAAATGTTTTTGGGAATGATCTTATCGTTTTGACCTGCTATGAGCCAGGGCTTTTCTCGTGTGCCAGAGACAGTAGAGCCTTCCGAGCTTCTATATTTTCCTTACCATCGCGTCGGTTAGATTCGGTGCAGGTAATTTAACAGTCCTTTACCCACACTAGGTTGACTTTACATAAGGGCCTGGCTCTCGGAATGTTGACTTGAACTTTGGCAGCCAGCCTGACCAGACACTTTGAGGGTCTTGGTTTATTGTAAATCAATCTCATTAATCCCCCTAGTAGAGGTAAGGGCTGGGCAGGTTTAGAGAGTTCAGGTTCGGGAAAAATGAAGTGCTTGTAAATAAACCCATTCTAATGAAGCGGGTTTATTTTTTTCAATTAATTAAGTAGGAGTTTATTTGATTATTTATGCTAAACCCCGTCTCAGGGTAAGTTGATGCAAGCCAGGTGAGGAAAGTTGAGGTAGCTGGGTGATTAGGAAGTGCTCGGCCGATGAATAGGCGGGTACGCCTCGGCTAGTACATTCCATTAGTGAGGCATCGCCGATTAACACTTAAAAACGTTAATCTAATAAATACGCATTATATGAGAAAAACGTTGATATGTTTAAAAAACTATTATTGAAAAAACAATTGCGTGTTTGTCTAATGTTAATCGGCCAATATTAAGTGTGATTACCGGCTATGCTTCGTATATTAAAATTTGTAATAAACTTCAGTTATAAGACTTCAAGCTGACCGATTAACACGAGACAAACACGCAATTGTTTGTTTTATAATAATTAATAAAACCTTATGAACGTTTTTCTCAAATAATCCGTATTTATTAAATTAACGTTTTTAAGTGGAGTAATCGGCGATGCCTCACTAATGGGATATACTAGTCGGGGCATCCCCGCCTATTAATCGGCCGAGCAGTTCCTAATCCCCCAGATACCAGGCTTGCCTCAACTTATTTTGAGATGGGGTATAGACGTCCTTAAGTACTATTTTGAAGGTAGAACATATAAGTAAATCAACAACTTTGAAACATAAAAAAAATATAAACTTAGTTTACTACCTAAAAACCAGCGCTGGAAAAGCAATACAAAATATTTTTTGTCTTCCCTTATTAAATTACAGATATTGAACGCTACAGATTATCCTATAAAACTGTCGGAATACAACAACCTAGTACAAGATATAAGTTGATAACACAGACTAAACTAAACCTTTATTACCTACCTACGCCTTTCTTGATCTTCAGCCAACTAAATTTGAAACATAAAAAATTTTAATACAGAACAGTGCTTCATATAAAAAAGTGAGTTATTTTTAGTTTCGTTAATGAGCATCACTACTGTTCCGTAGGAATATCGTAATGGAGTCTTAGGGACATGAATGCATCACTTTGCTTCAGATCATTTCTGTCACTGAACAGGTCTTGAACAGGTTTCATTGTTAGATCTATGTTTTTAGTCTCCAGAAAAATACCCTAATTATATAATGTAACACAGAATGAGTCGTCTTGATATGTTAAAAATATAACAGTTCCTAAACATATCAAATTACAAACAACGAGCTGGCTTGTGAGTTAAGGTTATAAACACAAGAAATACAACTCACAATTATAAAAACTTAAATTCCAAACGCGTTTCAATGACATTATGTCATCATCTTCAGTGATATTACAAATAAAATTTTAATTAAAAAAATTGAACATGACCTATAATACTTTTAGGTTAAATAATATTATATTAAATAAAAAAGTATTATAGGTTACGCCTATGTTCAATTTTATAAATTAAAGTTTTGTTTGTGATAGCATCACTGCATATGATGACATAATGTCATTGAAACGCGTTTTGGATTTAAGTTTTTATAATTGTGAGTTGTATATATTTCTTGTGTTTATATAAAATTACATTAGATAATGTGATAAAAAATAATGAGAGATATTGAGAATAAAACAATTGTGGAAAAACAAAATTATAAAGATTTATATTATGGTTTGTAATTACTGTCTAAAATATTTACTTTATTCTTTTCAGATTGTTAAATCACACAATTAAAAACAAAAATATGCTCAAGTTGAAACCTCATTTTTAGTGCTTTTAGAAAAAAGTCATGAGTTTGCAATTAAGTTCAGATTTCGGTGTCCTATAAAAGAGTTGAGAAATAATAGTATGATATTGGAAGTTTTAGAAAAACCCATGACATTATAAACCGAAATTTTATTGAGTTGTATGCTTTATGGGATTTAGTGACTCCGGAAAGAAAGTGTAGGTACAACATGGGGCCACTAAAAGTTTTTGTTATCTGGGGTAGGTCATTTAACATTTTATGCATATGCACTTTGTGTTTGGCTATGTTTGGAATTTCATATTGCTCCAATGTTCTACTTCCAACCATTGGAAGTAAAATTTAGCAGGTTTTTCTCAGCAGGTTTAACAAACTTAATTTATTTTAAGCTAGAACAAAAATAACTGAAATGGAAACAAAATTAAAACGTTTTCAACTATACAGTATTACGTTCAGGAGGTACAGGGAAGACAGTGTAAATACTGAGCTGCGTACTTTGTACAGTTTGGGAAATATACACGTTTTTATATTAGTACTTGAATTCATTACATCTAAAACTTTAAACGTGTATGACGTCCATGACCAAAAACAAAAATCTGAGAACGACACGCGAATCTATGATACATTTTGTGTTTTTTAAGCTATTAAACGGGAACTCTGTGTTTTGTAGAAACTCACAGAAACCCCTGTTGTGTAATGTAATAAAAATATGCAATCAGTACTTGAAACCAATTTGGCTATATAGCAGCCAACTGTGGGAATGTGCAAGGAAATCTATTATAAGCAGTCTTCAGATTCTAATAAAACTACTGAGAAATATGTTTAATGCCCCTTAGTACGTGAACAAACAAAGATATTGGCCGAGATCTGAATATTCCGACGATAACAGTAGAAAGAAAGAAGATGGCCATAAAGCATGAAAAGATACGTCAACTTCATTTAAGTTCAGTGGCACTTTACGGGGGCACGCGAATATAATACCAGTAGTAGTGGACATCAATATCTCACACTTTAGACTTGAAACAAATACGAGGTTACTCTAGTAGCTGACAAGACAGTTGATTTGTTGTTGATCAGAAATTGCGTGGAGCTTGTATGTTTGTGTGCGACTGAAAACACAGAATAGAACAGCAGTGGGAAACATCTATTGCAGATTTAGGTGAACAATACAAATGCAGGAGGGTCTACGATTTGAGGATAGGAAACTTTTAGGGAACCGTCTGTCGTGCTGTCCATACAAAAATATCGTATACAAAGTCGGTGCCACCGCTCCACCCATTACTTACATGGAAATTAGGCAACCGCTCTTTGTTATAACCACGTCGAGGAATTAAGGGTACTCTTCATTGGAAAAACTTCTTTAGGGTTACGTGAAATGATAAAGGTTGGGAGCCACTGACTTAGACCGTAACTGACGTCATGTTTTTTTTGTAGTCTAAGGTAAGGGAGGGATATTAAACTGTTGACAAAGACTGTACTTATGAAATCGATCTGAATGCAAATTTTTGTAAATATATAATTTAATAAAAATAATTTAGTCTTGAAGCTATGTTTTGTTACATATTAGTTGTTTGAGAAGTGAAAAACCTGTGTTTCAGATATGTATACGGAGGAGCGTGTCTGTTCTCTATACACGAGAGGTGGGACTTGTTAGACGGCTCGTACTTCTGCTTTATCTCGCTGAGCACGATCGGCTTTGGAGACATTGTGCCTAACGACAATGCAGAGATAGAAGGAATCGGCGACGTCGGTACAAAGTTCATCTTCTGTTCTATGTATCTGATGCTGGGGATGGCTCTGATCGCCATGTGCTTCAACCTGATGCAAGAAGAAGTGGTCCACAAAATCAGAACTTGTGGGGATATCGTGCGTAGACTGCTTCGGTGCCGAAGATGACACAGTAAGTAGATACACGCTTTCATACAATATGTGTTATTGATTTCTTTAGAGATAAGACGCTTAAAAGAGGTACATGCCCAAGTGGCGAACAGAGTTACAGAAAGCCTCCCTTGGCTACATCCATTTATAACGTTTAAATACTTAATAATAATTTAGTGTTTACCTTACTAATTAGTAGAGTTGCCATAATGACAGACAAAAAAAATTTCATCTGATATATCTTACAAACAATAAGGAACACAAATGTTTCTAATTCCTTTTACAAATTACAAAGGGTTCCTAAATTTCGAAAATGTTGAATGGAGAGTGCCGTTATAAGTAGATATGGAACTGTTATTAGCCTTTAGGGAACGTTTTCCATTCAGCTATTTTTTCATTAACGGTCCACACAAATAGAGTCCAGATTACAAAAGGGAATATTGCAGACGATGAATACGTTTCAGAACAAAGCCCCTTAATTAAATCTAAATATATTGACTAGTGAATGATTACTTAGAGCCTAGCCCATTTCTTCGTTTTACTTACCGAAGCGGTATTATGTTACCTTCTATAGCTGAAGGAGTATCTGTGCTTCGATAGCGAAGTATGTTAAGGTGACTAGTAGCAGTTGAACTTCTAAACGAGAATAAACTTTTATTGAATCAAACACACACACACACACACACACATACACATACACACACTCACTCAAACATGCAACACACACACACACACACACACACACATTCACTCAGATATACAACACTCACACACACACACACACACACACACACACACACACACACACACACACACACACACACACACACACACACACACTCACACACACACACACACACACACACATACTCACACCCACACACACACACACACACACACACACACACACACACACACACACACACACACACACACACACACACACACACACACACACACACACACACACACACACAAAACACTCACACACAAACACACACACACACAAACAAACACACACACACACACACACACACACACACACACACACATTATCTACCGAATTCAAGTTTTTAGTTTGTAGTTTTGTTTTGAAATTATATCCTATTTTTGTTAATCTCATAGTTTTGTCCATGTTATACTGTACTTCAGGCACTATTTGCAATGACTCTAGTTTTCTACCAGCCAAAAGTAAGCAGTTAATGTATTATAGCACTGTGGAAACTTTCGTTGTGCTTCCCTTCTCAGCCAACTGCGTTAAGCAGCATAATAATTATGCGTTAATTCTCATTCTGCTTGTGATGGAACTATGAAGGTTTAGGGAAAAGACAAAATGATCTTCTGGCAACGCTTGAGCACTCATTCAAAGTGTAGAGATGTTCCCATCAGCTACGGAGCATCCAACCATTTTATTCACTTTTATGTAAAAAGAAATCGTGATACGCTGATACCCTGTATTAATCGAATTGAAAACTACACGAGCTAGCTTCAGTACATTTAGGATGTCCTTGTAGACTAAAAAACTAGATTTCAAAGTGGATATTTGTGAATGATATGGAGTATAGTATGATAGGTCACTCCATGGAATGCGTGTACTCGAAGTTGGGAGAGGGTAGTTCAGTGGAGGGGAACAGTGTTGTCAGATTGTGCTACGACCCGTCAGCTCTGATTGGGTAACTGTGACTTCCGAGTTTTACTAAAGGCAACACTGTTATAAATTTAATAATGCCTGCATCGAATTTACTCCGCCATGAATTGAGCGTGGACTCAACTCGGAAGTATGAAAAAACTTTAAACCTGTCAGTTCCGGTTCGAGTTAACAATAGGATGTCTCCGATAACGGTTGTCCTCTAAAAAAACCAATTATAGATGCTTTTAGGAAAGCAGGCTATATATTTGCATAAGTATAAATTTAGTAGCTCAGGCCTAACAGGAAAACAAACCGTGTATACATCTTGCTGTAATAAGTAGATCAAGGTGGTACTAACACAGCTTTAGATAAACATTGCGTCCGTAACTTCATGAACTGAAATAATATTTCATCGCGTATCAAGGGTAAATATTTAGTGAAGCCCGTAATTACATTCGAGTGCTTGTTAACTGACTTCGAAAAAAAGGAGGAGGTTCTGTATTCGATCCGTATGTTTTTTTGTTCCACGATAATTTTGGAAGTACTTAACCGATCGAAGTGGTTTTGCTTGCAAATGAAGAGGTAAACCCTCCCGGTGGTCCCACTATAGTTACATCCCAATCCATCAGATTTGGAGACAATAATACCCTATTTTAAATCCCAATTTTTTTAATGAGAATTATAAACTATAAAGTAGTTATTAAGCAAAATAAAAAATCACAGAACTTATTTTATGTAATGTTCAACCGCATCTAAATATAACAGAGAAATATATAAGTATAAAACGAATAGATTTTTTATTTTTTGCTTCATAAAGTTGCTTGGAATGAGCATCATCGGATACTAATGAAGGGATTTTCCCTCATAAAAGCGGCTTTTTTGATGGCTTACCCATATAGATATATAACTTGGTATAACTCGTATGAAATAAGTCAAAATAAATACACTGAGAATACGATTTAGTTCATTTACCATAGAAAAACAAGATATTCAACAATCCTCGGGTGAAAACCTCATTACTTCACTAAATATCAAGAAACAAGTTCATTAAATATAACGTTATTATCAATTTCCACTTTATATTTGTAATAATTCTTTATGTGTAAACAATTTTTTTCCCTAATAATTAGACATCAATATTGTATATTTGCCCGAGGTTTGGCATTTATGACTATTAGCACGTTTTTAAAAGGAAATGAAAAAAGAATAATTGCAATATAGGAAATAATATATAGGATTTTAGTGAAATTCATCAAGGTAATATCCAATATAAATTGCTCAATTTATTCTGTGGCGAACTGATATGTTTATAGTATTGTTCAAGGTCGCGTCAATTATTTGAACATCGCAATTAGAGGGATATACACGTTGGAAATTTCTATGGATAAATATTGGCATTTTTGCCAACAAAATCGACGGTATGAAACGAAATTCGATTATAATGTAGGCCTAGATAAAAATTAAAAATCATACCTCAAAAAATGACAAAAATAAAAATTAATAAGAAAAAAGCAGAACCTACTTTGAAAAATCAACCAGAATAAATAATTTTTACTTACTAAAAAGTAAAAAATGATTTTCCTATAGCGAAAACATAATTTTTCATAAGCTTACTACCCACAAAATTTTGAAGTCGGCGCCGCAATCATACCTTGTACTTGCCAGTCCATGAAAACTATTCCAAACATTTCCGAAACAATCAACTTTTTGATTGCTTAATTTCCCATGATTAATTTTATAGCGAACCATATAATCTTCTCACGAAACAAAAATTTCATGTGTTCAATATTATGATAATATGCGGGACGATAGCTGATCTTTGTTCTCGGCAAAGACGAGACAATATTATATTTGTTGTCCGACAAAAAATACGTGATTGCATATTTTCCGTTCATATATACAGATTGCGGACAATTCAACCTTCTTTGGATGGATTGTGATTACTGTAGATGCTTATAAATATAAGAAATAATATCTCCTTAATCTTTGTATCATTGTAATATTTTAAATAATAAACTCAATAGCCACAAAATAACTTTATTTATTCACTTGATGTACATTTCAGTAACAAGGTAACCATCTTCAGAAGTACTAAAAAAAAAATTAATTTAATTTAAAACGTAACATATATAACAAAAAAATATTGAGGTTATTTTTGCTGTATATGTTACGTTTTAAATTATATTAATTTTTTGTTCAGTACTTCTGAAGATGGCTACCTTGTAACTGAAACGTACATCAAATTAATAAATAAAGTTATTTTGTGGTTATTGGGTTTATTATTTAAAATATTATAACATAGGCAACAGTTGCTCAAGAAATCATTACTTGTATCATTGGCTTAATAAATGAAGAAATGATTGAATACCTGTGGTTATATCATTATTTGTTAATCTACATGCCGAGGAGCTCCAACATCATGTAAAACCCTTTATTTATCACGTTCCCTCAGACTTAGACAGAGACAACGGTCCTGTTTTTTGGACTCAGTTTGTTAAATGTGAGTCCAAATACGAAATTCGGCGCCAATTTCAAAATTTTGTGTGTAATAAGCTTATGATAAATTTTTTTCGTTATTGGAAAATTATGTTTTACTTTTTAGCAAGTAAAAATTATATATTTGTGTTGTTTTTTAAATCGGTTCTGGTTTTTAAAATTTAATAGTATTAATTATTATTTTTTTTTTTTGCTTCAACAGAGTCGAAAGTCTTTTCTTGGCTACCTTTTTATAAAGAATGTCCTCTTGCGTTCATTATGTATTGAGAATTCAAGAAACCTTAAATATCTTTAAAATTCTAAAAGTTTAAATCTACATAGTATATCACACACACAATAACGTTATTTTTGTTTGAGCACCACGACACACGGTTCTCTGAAAATTTCCTATCACTAAATTGTAGACTCATTCCTGCATTTGTATTGGTCACCTAAATCTGCAATAGATGTTTACCATCGCAATTCTATTCTGTGCTTCCAGTCGCACACAAACATACAAGCTCCACGCAATTCCTGACCAACTCTCTTGTCAGCTACTAGAGTAACCTCGTATCTGTTTCATGTCTAAAGTAAGAGATATTGATGTCCGCCACTACTGGTATTATTTCGCGTACCCCCTACAGGCTTCTACGTACCAAGGACCATCCACTGTGGTGAAGACGGATTCGCAGGCGGTCGTAGTCTGTCGCTAAACGGAAGCGGGCCTCAGCTTCACTTCTTTCCAGATATCCTGGTATTGGTCCCACGGTAGCATGGCTCTTACATTGGGGTGCAGATGGAAGAGACTAAATAGATGCGGGCCACAGCTTCACTTCTTTGTATATGTTCTGTGATTGGTCCCACGGGTTCAAGCGTCTTCCCTACTTTTTGCTTGTGCTCAGTATCTACAGAGCCATTAGTCAGTTAAGTATTTGTCACATTCTTGATTGAGCGGAATATCTGATTTAGAGGACTCATATTTTTGCTTTTCCCTAATAGGAAAAGTCTTATATAGCTTCGTCCTTCTCCAAAATGATAACGATCGCTCCTAATGATTTGGACGAGCTTAAAACTGAAATAAATGTTCGAAATACTGGCATGCATGTTTCGTTTCCAGCAGGCAACTAGATTTTATCCCTTTAAACACAGTTTAGTATGATAGATTCGAATTCGACATTCTTGGACAGCAAAACAACTACATTGCAGCGTTTCTAACGAGCGTAAAGATTCACCAGGCGGCCTATTGCTTTCCGTGTAATATTTAAGACACAATTATCCTCTCAAACTATATATTTGTTTTCAAACCACGACTCTGTAACAGTATTTCATTGCATATTTCCAAAGCATCCTTATGCGTACAAACTTGCTGTTACAACAAATTATTTGCTTAGGTTTTTATCCCATTCAGAAAACAACAACAGTTTAACAATAATTACAATGAAGACATTGTCGATGACTCTCGTCTTTCGTCGAAGCTAAAGAAATATTTTGAAAAAAGCCAAAAAAATAAGGTCACGCCTTAACATAAATTACTTAAACGAATATTTCTTAATCCCCCGCTCAGAAATATTAATTTCTTATTTTCCCAAATCAATTTCACAGTTTAATTTATGCTCAGTGAGGAATCGATAACTGTGAGGAGTCGAAGTGCTAGTGCTACGCTAACAATCAATTGTTTCTATGAGAGAGGCAATACGCAGGCGCGACCCTGCCCCGGTTTTAGTCCTGCAACCCCAGTCGACAATATTGCCATGCTACCGTGCACTTCTTTCCTAAACAGGTATGTTCAATACGATATAGTCCAGTCGTTTTACTTTGAGAAACTATTTAAATATATATATATATAAGCTAACATTTATTTAAAACACACTACATGCTTATTGATTCAGCGTGTCATAACAATAATATCAAAATTGAATTTATAAAGCCAGATTGTGTTTATAACCTTTTTAATGTGTTATCCATGTTATGCCTAATACACAAAATTGAAAACATCTTTTTCTAAAACATTTAGCAGGATATACAATGGGATATAGTTTTCATATTTATTGTTCAATAATAACTACTCTTTCATTAATTTCAACCATTATTAATTTATTGAAATTTCATATTATATCTGCTTTAATGTATTGACTAAATAAAATTTTAAAAATGGGACCATATCTATTATATATATCTTACAATGGATTCATTGTTTTTGCTTTATTTGGTGACATTTTTTCACCAGTTCGTCTGTTATGAAAACGTTATCTATTGATACTGTTGTTGATTCCATATCAGATATACAGATGTTTTAATCAAGTTCTTTAATAAATACTGTTTATGTAATCAGCTTGTAAATTACACTTAAAAATATACTCGTATATTTCTGTTTAGTGCCATAATGTGTGTCTTGTGTTTGAATATAGGTTTTTTTTGTATCGAGAAACTCTAAAAAGCATATTTGCTGGGCCGATTATTAGAATGTGAATAAGAGAATGTTAAACGGGATTTTATCCTTTTTTTAATAATTGATTTGGTTTATAAAATATTATTAATATTTATACGATTGTTGTTCTGTTTTGTAGTTTTGTTTGTTCTTGTCATATTGTCTAAAAGACTTTAGAGATTTCAACATTGTTACATCTGCATAGTTTAAACTAGTATAATAAAATAATATTAATTTTATGGAAATATCATAGAGTTTGAAAATGGACGGTTGTCATTTCGTTTTGTGATTTTGTTTTTTTATCAAACTGTTTTAAAGATTTTTGAGATATAAACTTTATTACATCAGTCACGTATAAATAGAATCATAGTTTACATAAATATATACAAATGTGATTCATCTTAGAAAAAACATACAATTTGAATTTGGACTACTGCTATTTCATTTTGTGATTTTGTTTGTTTATTTCATATTGTTTAAAAAAAATTTTGAGATTTCAACTCTATTATATCCAACAAATATAATTAGAATTATAGTTTAAATAAATGTATTTAAATGTGAATAATTAAGTGGAACAAAGATATATTATTTTTGAGACAACAAAACTTATGAAAAATATTTATAAGAAGGGATTTCAAAACGGTTTATTAAATACATTTGTTTATGCATACGTAAAAATAGAAACAAAAATCCTTTAATGAAATTTGAATGATTTTTATTCCGTTTTGTTATATAGTGTGGTAAAATATATTTTAAATTTTATCTATGAAAATTATTCATACCATTTATTTATTTATGAGTTTTTTTAAAGATTATTTCCAAATATTCATCTTGACTAAAACAATACAAGATTTACAAGTCCAACGTTTTATCAAATCAAGGTTTGCGTCTTAAAAATGTACCAAAAAAACTAAATGAAAACATAACCTACAAAATAATACCTACCTCTGTACAGTCAAGATATATATGTTATATTATAGAATAAAAGATAAGCATTTATTAATACATATAAGATCAAAGTATTACTTTACAGTTACTCAACAAACAAATTCACATCTATAAAATTTATTACCCAAAGCAAACGTTTGTAAATATGAACCAAAACTCTTCATATTCCATCATATATAAAATGTGTTTGATGTATCATGTATAGTTTGTATTTCCACTGTTAGTATTATCTGTCTCGTACAGATATACTCCTTTTTAAAGAAATTCTTATGTCTGGTGACTTTTCATACTTATTAGTTGTACACTATTCTTGAATTTGAATCGTTAATTAAACTATCAGCTAATAATTTCCTGATAAATATTGCCGATAGTGAATGTATTGTTTCAGAATACAAAAACGCTTATTCCCAAAATATGTTCCAATAGCTGACATGAATTTCCCATTGCCAGGTTAAATTACACACACAATAGCAGGACATGTGTAAACGGAATATTCAATGGCTTTAAAGAATACACAAGCTCTATTTGCCGCCTATATTTAGCCTACATGGCTTCCTTTATGAGATGATGTTTTATATGCCAGTGATACTTTAGGCAGATGTGAGGAAAAGATAAGAAACATTTGATGAACGTGCGTTTGTGCTTATGTGTGTTTAGATCTTAATATTAATAAAAGAGTAAATTACTTATATTGGGGTAGTTTGGAAATTTTCTACATTTCGGAAGTTTTATTTTCAAAAATTTAATTTAACTATGCCAGTTAAACAGTTACTGTTTTAAAACTTTTAAATTGTTCATTACAACTTTGTTAAAACTTTTAACTTTGAAATTAGTAGTAGTTACTTACGTGATTGAAAATAAAACAATTTTTAACGAAATACATAGGCACAAGTGCGCGCATCTTCACCAATATATACGGGCGCTCTATAAGCAAACTCGCACATTGCTTGTGTGCACGCGCGCACGTACTCAGACGCGGGCCTAAGCATAGTATAAATATATTTTAACGGTTATTTTGTAATATCGTTTACTAAAATAATTTCTAAGATTCAACCAATAACCCAAGTGAGTTTTTCCACATTTTAAAGAACTGATTAAGTATTATATCTTCGACCAAAATTGATTTCTACAAAAATTAATAAGCTTTTTTGAACGGAATGAAACTACTTTACAGAGTATATAGGTGCTCATATATATACAATGTGGGCTTACTGTGTCTGAAAATAAAATATCTGTACTGACAGTAACTCAGAAAGTGGCCGAAGTGTCATACGGAAACATTATGACTTTTAAATCTCTCCAGTATAATTGAAATTTATCTACAGTAGAGTCTCAAAAATTCGAAGTAGAGGTTTCCGAGACTTCTCGGATTACCGGAAACTCGGATTACTCGGAAAAAACGTTCCTGAACATTTTAAAAAAAACAAGAGTTCTAAAGAAACCTCAATACGTTTTTACAACTTTATTGATTACAGTACTTAGATAAAATTAATGTTTTATTTGAATATATTACTGATCACGGTTGATACATATTTTGGAAAAAGTTGAGTCTTATGCGTTTGCTTATCAGATAGTTTTCGTGCTACGGTGTCGCCTAGACGTCTTAGCAGAAGCACGTCTGTTGACGTGGTGTCTGTTGTTCACTATAGCGGATTGCAGTTTCTAGAGCGGTCGTACCTTCACAGTGACTATTTTTCCCTTATTGTACTGTCTCGATTGAGTCTTTAACTTTATTCTGATCATCACTGCCTTCAGTAGTTTCTTGTACTATTTCAATAATCGTATCATGTGTTGCCTCAAATTGTTCGTCCTTACTCATTCGTAATGACTTACGACCGTATCATCGACATTTCCACAACCTGGAAATTTCTTGATAAGAACTGTCAAATCTGTTTCTTCTTGTGGATCAATGACACAGTCAACAGTTTTATTATGCCTCAGGACTTTATTCCACGTCTTACTTAATATTTCTACTTTTATTTCATTCAATGATTCGCCTATACAGTGCACAGCTTCCTTAACTGTAATTTGTTTAGAAAGCTTACAATGCTTTCTTCCCCTTCAGTTGCTTCCAAGAGAGATTGTAAAGGGTAACGTGTATGTTTTTCCATCCATTCCAGAACACCCTGAACGGCTGGATGAGACTCGTAACATTTGCGGGTAGAAATAAAGCACGGATATCATCAGATCACAGTTGACCTTCATCGGGATGCCGCGGTATATTGCCTAACAGTAAATAATTTGAATTTCCTTTCAAATAGATAAAATAGTCTAAAATAGAAATAGGCTCGAATTTAACGAAACCTCGAAATAATGGGGCTCGGATTTTCGAGACTCTACTGTATTATTATTAGTCATACATATTTATTTATTAATGTTCATGTCACTGAATTTAATGTAATGCTGTTAATTGCTGCAATCATGTTAACAAAACAAAATTTGGTTGTGCAGAAAAATTAATTTGTCATATGTATTCTCTTATCTAGCACCCTATAATTGTCATTTAAGAAAATTAATATTATGCTATTTTACAATAATAATATAATATGTATAATATATTATTAATACATTATTATTATGTTATATAACAAAACATATTATACATATATATATGCACATATTCATATTTACGTATATACACATATATGTACATACATTATTTACTTATTTCATTAGGGAAAAAGTATCTGTCAATATTTTCCAAATATCACAACCTTCTCAATTAATTACCCAAACTTTGCTCTCAACACAAACTTTCATGCGCTTGGAATCCGCTAACATACCTAAAAATACAAATTTGTTGAGAGTTTAAGTTTGTACTACATATTACATCGGATATAGATAAGGTATTTTAATTATTTATAGAACAATTTAGAAGCTTTTATTTCCAAAACTAAATAAAGACATTGAAACAACTTCCAATGATTTATTAATATCGTTCAATCGTAATAAAACTTTTATCTTTGGTGGTAAATAATCAAGAAAAACACATACAATCTACTAAGTATGCATGGTCGCACAATGTAACCTTGCAGTCCTTACATTTCGTTGCAAAATGCACGCTGCATTCCTTAAGTATCGTTGCAAAACGTCACACTGCATTCCTTATGTATCGTTACACAGGTAAGGTAGCAGTCATTATGTATGGTTGCAAAATGTCACGCTGCAGTCCTTATGTATCGTTACACAGTGTAAGGTAGCAGTCCTTTTGTATGGTTGCAAAATGTCACGCAGCATTCCTTATGTATGGTTGCAAAATGTCACGCTACATTCCTTATGTATAGTTGCAAAATGTCACGCTGCATTCCTTATGTATCGTTACACAATGTAAAGTAACAGTCCTTATGTATGGTTGCAAAATGTCACGCTGCATTCTTCAAGTATCGTTGCAAAATGTAACGCTGCATTTTTTATGTATCGTTGCAAAATTTAACTCTGTATTCCTTATGTATGGTTGTAAAATGTAACGGAGCAGTCCTTATGTATGGTTGCAAAATGTCACGCAGCATTCCTTATGTATGGTTGCAAAATGTCACGCTACATTCCTTATGTATAGTTGCAAAATGTCACGCTGCATTCCTTATGTATCGTTACACAATGTAAAGTAACAGTCCTTATGTATGGTTGCAAAATGTCACGCTGCATTCTTCAAGTATCGTTGCAAAATGTAACGCTGCATTTTTTATGTATCGTTGCAAAATTTAACTCTGTATTCCTTATGTATGGTTGCAAAATGTAACGGAGCAGTCCTTATGTAGGGTTGCAAAATGTTACGCTGCATTCGTCAGATATCGTTGTAAAATGTCACGCTGCAGTCCTTAAGTATCGTTGAAAAATGTCACTCTGCAGTCCTTATGTATCGTTTGCAAAATGTCACGCTGCATTACTTAAGTATCGTTGCAAAATGTAACGGAGCAGTCCTTATGTATGGTTGCAAATTGTCACGCTGTATTCCTTATGTATCGTTGCAAAATGTAACGGAGCAGTCCTTACGTATGGTTGCAAAATGTCACGCTGCATTCCTTATGTATCGTAGCAAAATGTCACACTGCAGTCCTTATGAATCGTTACACAATGTAAGGTAGTAGTCCACATGTATAGTTGCAAAATGTCACGCTGCAGTCCTTATGTATCTTTGCAAAATGTCACGCTGCATTCTTTATGTATCGTTGCAAAGTGTCACGCTGCATTCCTTATGTATCGTTTCACAATGTAAAGTAACAGTCCTTATGTGTGGTTGCAAAATGTCACGCTGCATTCTTCAAGTATCGTTGCAAAATGTAACGCTGCATTTGTTATGTATCGTTGCAAAATGTAACTCTGTATTCCTTATGTATCGTTGCAAAATTTAACGGAGCAGTCCTTATGTATCGTTGCAAAATGTCACGCTGCATTCGTTAGATATCGTTGCAAAATGTCACGCTGCAGTCCTTAAGTATCGTTGAAAAATGTCACTCTGTAGTCCTTATGTATCGTTTGCAAAATGTCATGCTGAATTACTTAAGTATCGTTGCAAAATGTAACGGAGCAGTCCTTACGTATCTTTGGAAAATGTCACGCTACATTCGTTATGTATCGTTGTAAAATGTCATGCTGCATTCCTTATGTATCGTAGCAAAATGTAACACTGCAGTCTTATGAATCGTTACACAATGTAAGGTAGTAGTCCACATGTATAGTTGCAAAATGTCACGCTGCATTCCTTATGTATCTTTGGAAAATGTCACGCTACATTCGTTATGTATCGTTGTAAAATGTCATGCTGCGTTCCTCATATATCGCTTCACAATGTACCGTAGCAGTTTTTTTTTGTATATTTGCAAAATGTCACGCTGCATTCGTTATGTATCGTTGCAAAATGTCACGCTTCATTCCTTATGTATCGTTACACAATGTAAGGTATCAGTCCTTATGTATGGTTGCAAAATGTCACGCTGCATTCTTTTTGTATCGTTGCACAATGTAACGTGACAGTCCGTATATATGATTGCAAAATGTCACGCTGCTTTCCTTATGTATAGTTGCTAAATGCCACGCTGTATTCGTTATTTATCGTTGCAAAATGTAACGTGGCAGTCCTTATGTATATTTTTAAAATGTCACGCTGCATTCGTTATGTATCTTTGCAAAATGTCACGCTTCATTTCTTTTGTATCGTTGCGAAATATCACGCTGCATTCATTATGTATCGTTACACAATGTAAGGAAGCAGTCCTCATGTATTATTGCAAAATGACACACTGCATTCCTTATGCATCGTTACACAATGTACTTGGCAGTCCGTATATATGATTGCAAAATGTCACGCTTCATTCCTTTTGTATCGTTGCAAAATATCACGCTACATTCCTTATGTATCGTTAATCAATGTAAGGTAACAGTCCATATGTGTAGTTGCAAAATGTTACGCTTCAGTCCTTATGTATCGTTGCAACATGTAATGTAGCAGTCGTTATGTATATTTGCAAAACGTCACGCTCCATTCGTTATGGTTCGTTACACAATGTAACGTGGCAGTCCTTGTGTATATTTGCATAATGTCACGCTGTATTCGTTTTGTATCGTTGCAATATATCACGCTCAATACCTCGTGTATCGTTGCTAAGTGTCACGCTGTAGTCCTTATGTATCGTTACACAATGTAAGGTAGCAGTCCATATGCATCGTTGCAAACTGTAACGTAACAGTCCTTATGTATATTTGCAAAATGTCACGCTGAATTTCTTTTGTATAGTTGCAAAATATCATGCTGCATTCCTTATGTATCGTTACACAATGTAACGTGGCAGTCCGTATATATGATTGCAAAATGTCACGCTTCATTCCTTTTGTATCGTTGCAAACTGTAACGTAGCAGTCCTTATGTATATTTGCAAAATGTCGCGCTGCATTCGTTATGTATCGTTGCAAATTGTCACGCTTCATTTCTTTTGTATCGTTGCAAAATATCATGCTGCATTCCTTATGTATCGTTACACAATGTAACGTAGCAGTCCGTATATATGATTGCAAAATGTCACGCTTCATTCCTTTTGTATCGTTGCAAAATGTCACGCTACATTCCTTATGTATCGTTAAACAATGTAAGGTAGCAGTCTATATGTTTAGTTGCAAAATGTACACTACATTCGTTATGTATCGTTGTAAAATGTCATGCTGCATTCTCCATGTATCGCTTCACAATGTACCGTGGCAGTTTTTTTGGTATATTTTATAAAATGTCACGCTGCATTACTTATGTATCGTTGCAAAATGTCACGCTGCATTCCTTATGTATAGTTGCTAAATGTCACGCTGCATTCCTCATACATCGTAGCACAATGTAACTTGGCAGTCGTTATGTATCGTTGCTCAATGTAACATGGCAGTCGTTATGTATAGTTGTTCAATGTAACGCTGCAGTCCTTAATTAGCGTTGCTCAATGTAACGTGGCAGTATTTATAAATCGTTGCTGAATGTAACGCTGCAGTCCTCATGTATCGTTGCTCAGTGTAACGCTGCAGTTCTTATTTATCGTTGCTAAATGTAACACTGTAGTCCTTATTTATCGTTGCACAATGTACCGTTGCAGTCACACACACACACACACACACATTCACACCTACACATGAGTATATAGATGTATATATATACTGTAATATATATATATATATATATATATATATATATATATATATATATATACATATATATATATATATATATATATATATATATATATATATATATGTATGTATATATATATATTTGTTGTATATAACACCTTTGATAAGTAGTCTAATAAAATGACCTTAATTTATTTCATGCTGGGTAATAACGTTTGTTGTTTTGTTTAAAAAGTTTTTAATATACAGACTAGATAAAGTATGAATATGTATTAAGGTATGAATATTAAAGTGTTCTACAGTTAAAACAGCTTTCCGCAGGCAAGAATAGCAATTCCATTGTTTTTAATATAATGTCATAAAAATTTGACACACGATACCACTATAAAAAAAAATTAGAATTAATTTCTACTATTCTTTGTAAAACGTTAATTTGAATTTGAAGCGCGTTCAAACCAGATGGAATAAAATTACAAAAAAATTTGTTTCAAAATATATTTACTATGTCCTAGTAAAATATACGTATGTCCTATGTTTAAATATAAAATAAAAAATATCAATAGTAAATAAATACAGATTTAGCCCTAAGCATTTATCTGTTTATATAAATACAGAGTCCTGATCAACGCAGCGCCAATGTATTGTTTGATAATGTAAGGGCGCACTACGAGATTATTTTAGGATAAGTTTAATTTAACGGGAAATTAACTAAATATTCTAAAAACAGAGCACTTTTGTAAGTGGAATTGTCGCATTGTGTATTTTGCGTTTATCTGATATGTTCCATGTGAATGGCTTTTAATGAAGAATTTATTGGCGTTTGTAAAAACGCAATAAGAAAAAACTGTATTGAAGTTCCAAGTATTGCATCAATATGGAAGATTATTAAGTTATATACAGCAATGTGAAAAAGCACTTTAAGCTTTAGTATCTCGAGAATAAAAATTTCTGATTTATCGACATTACTCTCTGATTTAATTTACTACTTCAAAGTTCGCCAGCGAAGCAGCTACGGTAAATGCCTGTATTTTATTCTGTACTAGCAGAATACCCGTCCTTCATACATTTGTATTGATTTACTTTTGTGTTTGAGTTGGATTTAATTTACTGAAAATAAATTCCAATAAATATATCAAACTATAAACTTACCGATTATTGTCTTGAAAAACCAAGAGAAGGAAAAGCTTCTGCTTGTAACATGACATCTGTAAAGTAGAACTAGCCTTGAAAGATGGATAACAGCTAATATTTACTATCATGTGTTTAATTGTGTTTAAAAGTAACTTTTACAGGTAATTACAAACACATTTACTATCAGCTGATCAAACCAAGTATAAAATGTAGTATAGATAATAATTGAGCGTTAAGGGAGTTTTCAAGATCCGTGGGGCAGTGTTCTGATGGACTTTCTAATTTGTTAACCAGGACCCTAAGAATGTCCATGTAAAATAACAGGACAAAGGTTCCAGTTGTTTTTACTTGATTGAGTAACACACACACACACACACACACACACACACACACACACACACACACACACACACACACACACACACACACACACACACACACACACACACACACACACACACACACACACACACACACACACACACACACACACACACACACACACACACACACACATACACACACCACACACACACACAACACACACACACACACATACACACACACACACACACACACACACTCACACACACACACACACACACACACACACACACACACACACACACACACACACACACACACACACACACACACACACACACACACACACACACACATACACACACACAAACACAGACACAAGCATACACACACACACACACACACACACACACACACACACACACACACAAACACAGACACAAACACAGACACAAGCATACACACAAACACACACCATCCGATTTTCATATAATATTATAGATTAAAGCTACTATATATTGTGTATAAAACTCATGAATTGATAAAACTACTCTTCTTATGTCTACATAATTTACTTTCCTTATTTCTCGTCAGAAATTTCTGTCGCAGACAAATAAACTACACTTACCTACCATAACAGACATAGGCTTCTGTACGTCCGTTATGGAACTTGACAATGAGAAGCCTTTCACAATCACGGCGTCCTATTTGTAAATAAACGTATTGACTGTCGTTGTAAATTGAAAGGTAAAATCTACTGCATTCGCTCTGTATAAAGTAAATAATGGCAGTTTTCCGATAAAAACGTAGGAAAATACTGGAACGGAGTGAGATAAATTGCTTTTTATTAAAATGAATAGAATCAAATATTGCAATGTGAATATTGAAGACCTTGCTGAATGGAAATATGAAAGCTTCTTATTGGGGGTAATCATTAGCGCTATTTAGTTTTGCATTTAGAAAGTCTTTCTACGAGGAATATTTCACACGATGCTTTATTTTCTTAGAGTCTTTACTTGCAACCGTTTATGTTTCAAAAATACTGAAGAAGTAAATAAACATTTTCAATGTCAATTCCTACTTGGGTCACGAATGAAATGTTTTATATAATTAATTTTTATTAAATAATTACAATTAATACATATACCTATGCGTTAAAACAGCTGTTCTACCACATAACCTTTAACATATATCAGTTATTTTATGAAATCATTTTATGATATATTTCTTCTGACATTTTAAAAAATATCTGATAGCTTCGTGTTGATATATGAGCTCGGAAAGGTAACTACTGAAAACATTTAAAATTGGAAAAGGTTTTTTTTTTATTAGATAAATGAATAAAATTAAAACATAATTTGAAAAAATATGTAATCGATAAAATAAACACAGTTGATTATTTATAAACTAAGGGAAACTGAAAGATACTAAATGTGTTTGTATTTCTAAAAGGAATGACGACTAAGACATTTAAAATTGGAAAATCTTTTTTTGGATTAGATAGATGGATAAAATTAAAACCAAATTTGAAATAATATGTAACCAATAAAATAAATACAGTTGATTAGGCCAATGCATACTAAGGGCAACTGAAAGATAGAAAATGTGTTTCTTGACGTTTCGAAAAGGAATGACAACTAACACATTTAAAATTGGAAAAACGTTTTTGTATTATATAGATGGATAAAAATAAAACCAAATTTGGAAGAATATGTAACCAATAAAAAAACACAGTTGATTAGACCAATGCATACTAAGGGCAACTGAAAGATACTAAATGTGTTTAAATTTCTTGACGTTACGAATGGAAATGACAACTAAAAATATTAAAAATTGGAAATCCCTTTTTTAGTAGATAAAGGAATAAAATGAAAAAATATTTTATAAGGATGTTTAACTAATTAAAATAAACACAGTTGATTAGGATAATGTAAACTAAGAACGCTTACACAGGAAGAAACAGTTAATTAGTAAGCAAGCAGATGAAAGGTTGTGCATGATGTTAAAATGAATGGATCATTTTCTGAGCAGAATAGAATCTTAGGGAAGAGGAAAATGGGTTTTCAAAGACTCATGTTACTGAATCGATCTTTTAATCACTCGTCGACGATTTAGTCCAATCTTTTGTAACCACGTGTCTTTTAAATGGAAAAATAGTTTGAAAATTTTGTGCAGCTGTTTTCTATCGTAATATTGGATATTTTAGGGAGTTATTTTAACTTGAAAACCCAACCAGATGATATCTTATAACTATTATTTGTTCGCTTTGACCCAGTTTTAGTGACTGGAATTCGTAATTAGAACGTAAAATATTGTATAGATCTTTATCGAAAACCAGATCGCTTCAATTATTCTATAAGAGACGTGCTTTCAATGGTAATCCGAATGGAACACCTAAAATAGATCGATAATTGTGTGTTATGTATCAAAGACCAATCATATATAGTGAGAAGGAAACTTAAGCATTTAGTCAATTGTTTAAAGCTCTAAATAGACTTTTAACTGTTTAAATCATAAAAAATAACTAATATCACAAGTTACCTAAAATTAAAACTTTATGTACATTTCGATGTACATGTCATCAACTTAAGAGATCTTTATCTGTAATTTATTAGAGAACTACAATCTAGAAAACAATAATTTACAAACTAGACTGCCTAAACTGAAGGGTAACATAATTTTTAAATTATTGTATTATAGATTGTAATTTTGTAATAAAACCCTCTGATGATGACTTGGTCATCGAAATGTATAAGTGGTATATCTTAAATAGCTTGTAATACTAGTTTTTGGAATTATGTTTTTGGTATTATGTTTTGGTTTTTATTATGTTTTAGGTATTGGGAGTTATCCAAAATTTTTATTGTAATATATTGTACCACTGTGCTCTTGATATTTTGTATGTTTATATCATATCAGACAGTAATTATTCAACAATTCAAAAACTACAAATATATACAATTTAATATCTACAATTTAAGTTCAGTATAAAACTAGCAGCCCTTATATTAAGTTATTTAAATGTCGATCTCAAACATTAATTATTTCACAATTAAAAATCTATACATATTTACATGTAAGTACAAATTGTTGGATATTTTTGTTCTAATAATGAAATTCTGAAATTATCTTATTTTAGAGAGCATAAAATAAATAATTCCTTTTATTACTGCTTTTCAATCATATTTGAATTAAAAAGTTCAACCGTTTCCCAACACAATCTGCTCTTGCAATTTCCTATAATCCTATACTACACAAACGTGCACTAAAAAAATTCAATAAAAAGCTTAAACAGGTTTCATATCAAGCAATAAACGATATTTCCAATACATAAATGTATGTATAAAACCTAGAGTGAAGTAAAGTAGGTTTATTAGTAAGGTAGAAATATTATTTCATTTAATTTATTTCGAAGGATATTAGATATTTTGCAAAAAGCTTTGAAAGAGCTGTCAGCGTCTGTGGAATATAACACCACACCAGCAGTAACCCAGTTCTAGAGTTATTCATTGTTCAGGGAACGTTACAAACCTATATTTGTCGGTCGATGGGATTTTCTAGGGAATACAAGTTTCGTTTTATTTTGTTATTTTTAAAACATTAATACTTTTTCATAAATATACTAGTACTATTTTATTTGCACTGAAAAATATTCTGCGTATCCCAGTAATTGTAAATATAACCCTTGATTCTAAAATGTGTTTGCACAACTTGTGTTTTTACAAAATAATAACGAAACGAAATGTTAATTGAGTGATGAACAAGGAAAGTACTTACATTTACTGGTTTCACGTGATTAACTTCATTTTCAGTAAGTATTAAAATTTGTAAACCGAGAGTAGTAACCGATACATTTTCAGTTCAAGCGATTCCATTTACATATTGTTTTTTTAAATTCATATTTAAGATGTTTATAATTGGTTAAAATATGTCTGCAATTAAACCATCACTGTAGTTTAACAAGTTGTTAAAATCATTTCAAGTCAATTCCTACGTTGGTCAAGAAAAAATAATTTTATTCTAGTTACTTTTTATTAAATAATAACAGTCATTATACATATATATATATACACATATGACAGAATCACAATATTAACAGGTAAAATAGAAAGTGAAAATAATTAATTTAGTCAAATAATTAATTTTATTTCATGAATTATCATTTCGAAAAACTGTATTAAATTCGTGTCATGTGCTATAAGTTAATAAATCTATTTGACCTTGAGTGGATGAATAAAATGTATTTTACTAAACATTGAAAATCTGAATAAGATATATCAGTAGGTACATATAGGGAGAATGTAAACGATTAGTAGGACTTGAATAATTAATCAAAAGTTTTAATGAAACATTTTATTTGATTTCATTTGTTAAAAATATTTGAATTTTTCTATTTTCTCTTCTTCTTAAGATATATTTCCGATCTCTATCATTTTTACGGGTTTATTTTATACCCAACCCTTTGGACTGTCTCTCTCTCTCCCCCGCCATATATATATATATATATATATATATATATATATATATATATATATATATATATATATATATATATAAAGAAATAAAACAATATACAAATACAAGAATAATTTATTGAATTTACAATTCAAAGCTT
>JBAIZL010000004.1:265783763-265786263 GCA_036971475.1 Prosapia bicincta | reverse complement strand
CACCTACTATACTGGTGTGTGCAAACTTGGAAATATTTAAACGACACTATCGAGTTATGTTTTTGCCAACCATTTTACAGGATTGCGAAGCATAAAATATGAATGAAGCGCTAAAGTCAGTCAACATGAAGCACGCACTATACTGGTGTGTGCAAACTTTAGTTTATTTAAACGACACTATCGAGTTCTGTTTTTGAGAACCATTCTGCAGGATTGCGAAACATGAAATATGAATGAAACGCTAAAGTAAGTCAACATGAAGCACGTACTATACTTGTGTGTGCAAACTTGGGAATATTTAAACGACACTGTCGAGTTATGTTTTTGCGAACCATTCTGCAGGATTGCGAAGCATGAATTATGAATGAAGCGCTAAATTCAGACAACATGAAGCTCGGACTATACTTGTGTGTGCAAGCTTGGGAATATTTAAACGACACTGTCGAGTTATGTTTTTGCGAACCATTCTGCAGGATTGCGAAGCATGAATTATGAATGAAGCGCTAAATTCAGACAACATGAAGCACGTACTATACTTGTGTGTGCAAGCTTGGGAATATTTAAACGACACTGTCGAGTTATGTTTTTGCGAACCATTCTGCAGGATTGCGAAGCATGAATTATGAATGAAGCGCTAAATTCAGACAACATGAAGCTCGGACTATACTGGTGTGTGCAAACTTATAAATATTTAAACGACACTATCGAGTTCTGTTTTTGCGAACCATTTTACAGGATTGCGAAGCATGAAATATGAATGAAGTGCTAAAGTCAGTCAACATGAAGCACGCACTATACTGGTGTGTGCAAACTTTGGTTTATTTAAACGACACTATCGAGTTCTGTTTTTGCGAACCATTCTGCAGGATTGCGAAACATGAAATATGAATGAAACGCTAAAGTAAGTCAACATGAAGCACGTACTATACTTGTGTGTGCAAGCTTGGGAATATTTAAACGACACTATCGAGTTATATTTTTGCGAACCATTCTGCAGGATTGCGAAGCATGAAATATGAATGAAGCGCTAAAGTAAGTCAACATGAAGCACGTACTATACTTGTGTGTGCAAGCTTGGGAATATTTAAACGGCACTGTCGAGTTATGTTTTTGCGAACCATTCTGCAGGATTGCGAAGCATGAATTATGAATGAAGCGCTAAATTCAGACAACATGAAGCACGTACTATACTGGTGTGTGCAAACTTATAAATATTTAAACGACACTATCGAGTTATATTTTTGCGAACCATTTTACAGGATTGCGAAGGAACAAAATATGAATGAAGCGCTAAAGTCAGTCAACATGAAGCACGTACTATACTTGTGTGTGCAATCTTGGGAATATTTAAACGACACTATCGAGTTATATTTTTGCGAACCATTCTGCAGGATTGCGAAGCATGAAATATGAATGAAGCGCTAAAGTAAGTCAACATGAAGCACGTACTATACTTGTGTGTGCAAGCTTGGGAATATTTAAACGGCACTGTCGAGTTATATTTTTGCGAACCATTCTGCAGGATTGCGAAGCATGAAATATGAATGAAGCGCTAAAGTAAGTCAACATGAAGCACGTACTATACTTGTGTGTGCAAGCTTGGGAATATTTAAACGGCACTGTCGAGTTATGTTTTTGCGAACCATTCTGCAGGATTGCGAAGCATGAATTATGAATGAAGCGCTAAATTCAGACAACATGAAGCACGTACTATACTGGTGTGTGCAAACTTATAAATATTTAAACGACACTATCGAGTTATGTTTTTGCGAACCATTTTACAGGATTCCGAAGGAACAAAATATGAATGAAGCGCTAAAGTCAGTCAACATGAAGCACGTACTATACAGGTGTGTGCAAACTTGGGAATATTTAAACGACACTATCGAGTTCTGTTTTTGCGAACCTTTTTACAGGATTGCGAAGCATGAAATATGAATGAAGTGCTAAAGTCAGTCAACATGAAGCACGCACTATACTGGTGTGTGCAAACTTTGGTTTATTTAAACGACACTATCGAGTTCTGTTTTTGCGAACCATTCTGCAGGATTGCGAAACATGAAATATGAATGAAACGCTAAAGTAAGTCAACATGAAGCACGTACTATACTTGTGTGTGCAAGCTTGGGAATATTTAAACGACACTATCGAGTTATATTTTTGCGAACCATTCTGCAGGATTGCGAAGCATGAAATATGAATGAAGCGCTAAAGTAAGTCAACATGAAGCACGTACTATACTTGTGTGTGCAAGCTTGGGAATATTTAAACGGCACTGTCGAGTTATGTTTTTGCGAACCATTCTGCAGGATTGCGAAGCATGAATTATGAATGAAGCGCTAAATTCAGACAACATGAAGCACGTACTATACTGGTGTGTGCAAACTTATAAATATTTAAATGACACTATCGAGTTATGTTTTTGCGAACCATTTTACAGTATTGCGAAGGAACAAAATATGAATGAAGCGCTAAAGTCAGTCAACATGAAGCACGTACT
>JBAIZL010000004.1:265746263-265778763 GCA_036971475.1 Prosapia bicincta | reverse complement strand
ATTGAATATAGTATCAAATTTTAATGTATTTGTATTTGTTCATTTATTAATTTGTTATTATTACTGTATTTATTTATTTCTAATGCTTTATATATGTTCATTCTTAATCCTTTATTAATTTCTTTTATAAGTTTCATATTTTCTATATTTGGGAATTGGCGATTATTATTAATACAATTATTTGCAAAATTTGATTTGTATATTTCTGGTTTTCTATAAGTATTTACGTTTTATTTATACCTTACTTTTAATTTTTTCTTGGTTTGACCTATATAAGTTTTATTACTTCTTTCACATTTTAATTTATAAACATTAACTTTTCATGCGTATTATTTATTATTGTTGTTTTTAAAAAATATTATGAATAGGTTTATAGACAGTTTTTTTATAACAGTTTTATATATAATTATATATATGAAAAACGAGAGATATATAAATACAAGAATAATTTATTGAATTGTACATTTGAGAGATTTTCTTTGGCAAACAGTAATAACATCAAGTGTTAGCTAGATCCAACAAACAATGTTGATATCAATAATAAATATATATTTTCTAATATAGATATGATACTTATAAAAGAAACTAACAAAGGCCTAAGAACGAATGAATATGAAGCTTCAAAAATATATAATAATAATAATAATAATAATAATAAATTCATAAATTAACACATACAAATAAAATCGAAATTTGATACTATATTCAATGTATGTAATGTTAAGGCAGCAAATTAATAAATTGACAATATTGTAATAGATTTGGCAACATTGTTTGTTCGATCTAGCCAACACCTGCATGCTTGATATTCTTTATAATTCCTGATGATGTTGGCACTGTTTGCCCACGAAAGGTTTTGAATTGTATAATTCAATAAATTATTCTTGTATTTGTATTTCTGTAATTTTTTCATTGTACATAAGAAAAATATTTTATTATATATATATATATATATATATATATATATATATATATATAATATTTATACAGTATGTTTCAAAAGGAATCTACCCCACCGCCCAAACTTATTTTTCTTACCAAAATAATGACAAAAGTTCATATAAACATGGGTCCGGAAATGCCTCCTTGGCGAGCTAAACAGGGTCAAACATTTAACCTGAAATTCAGCTCCCTGAGTGAAATTAACTCAAAATGAAATTTTTAGGGCGTTAATTGAGTTTTTTAAATAGTGGGTTTTATGTACTGACAAATCGTATAAAATCTTTCTCAGAACTCTATCTAAAATAGTTTAAGATACAATTGGGCTAAAGCAAAAAAAGATCATGGACGAAAACGTTTTTGCGATTGGAGTACAAAGCTCCATAAAATTGTCTATAAACAAATAAAAAAATTCAATAAAAATTGTAGACAATTTTCATCTTGAAAACATAAAGTAAAAAAAACCGAATAGTTGTCTTTTAAATTAAACTTTATTAACAAAGACACAAAACTAAAAGTTATGAAAATCACGCATTGCTAACGAAGTAGCCTAAAGAAAAAAAGTATACCAATGTCTCTCAGAATAGTTTTATTACAAATCGAAAATCTATTTAAATAATCTACAGTATTAATCATAAAACTAATCAATCAACTTATGTTGATAACAGTATTACAAGTGTTGCTAAAAATGTCCACTTCCGTTGTTAATACACATTTTAGCCCGGCGGTTCAAAGAGGCCATTGTATTCTTCAACATTATTGGACTTTTATTTTTCAGGCATCATTATTGATTCTGAGTAAACGTTCTGTTCATTATTCGATTTCTGAGCATACGCTAATGTCTTCATGTGTTCCTTTACAAAGATGTCTAAGGAGTTCAAAATCAGCGGATCTCTTACAAGAAAACTGATCCGTTTTCATTGACTTCACGTACATTATTTTTTGAGAATTAAATTCTCTACAAATTTTATTGATTATTGTCATAATAACGGAGTTATTGTAGTCCAAACGCAAGAAGGTGTTTTTGACCCTAACTTTTTTGCATTACGCTTATTTTCTCTTTTACTATTGAGATCGAGTTCTGGGACTGGTTTTATACGATTTGTCAGCTTATTTTACATAACATTTATCTAATAAACAAACTCAATTAACGCACTTAAATTTTCACTGTGAGTTAATTTCACTGAGGGAGATGTATTTCAGGTTAAATCTTTTACTCCGTATAACTCGCCAACAAAACATTTCCGGACCCATTTTTATATGAACGTTTTTTATTATTTTGGTGAGAGGACTAAGCTTGTGAAGTGTGACAGATTCCTCTGATCTGAAACACCCTGCATATATATGATGAATAGTTACTATCTGGAGTACATCCGTTCATTCTGCAGTCCATAACTTCGCAGTTCCGACGTTTCGCTATAATCTCATCCAGCATTGACGAGGTGAACCCAACAACAGTACAAGTGCGAGTCTACTACTGTTGAAGTTGACTCATTCTTCTACTGTTGTTGGGTTCACCTCGTCAATGCTGGATGAGATTCTAGCGAAACGTCGGAACTGCGTATTTATGGACTGCAGAATGAACGGATGTACTCCAGATAGTAACTATTCATCATATTTTTCCATCCGTGAAGGAATACATATCAGCATATATATATATATATATATATATATATATATATATATATATATATGTGTGTGTGTGTGTGTGTGTGTATGTATATATATATATATATATATATATATGTATATATATATATATATATATATATATATATATATATCGCAATATGTATTCTTGTGTATTAATAAACAATTGTTTAATATTCCTGATGATGTTGGTACTGTTAGCCAACGAAAAGCTTTGAATTGTAAATTCAATTATAATTCTTGTATTTGTATTTTGACTTAGTTCTTTATATATATATATATATATATATATATATATATATATATATATATATATATATATATATAGAGAGAGAGAGAGAGAGAGAGAGAGAGGAGAAAGAGGGAGAGGGAGAGAGATATCACCCACACTCTAATTATTTAATGTATTTTACAAACCTTATTAATTACAGTGCTCTCATTTTCGAGCTTTATGAAACTGCTCGGCCGTTGGCAGTTCTTCTTTAAGTAGGCCTATATCAAATTCTGATAAGTGAATAAAACAAAATGTTGCTAAGTTTTAAAATATATATATATATATATATGTGTGTGTGTGTGTGTGTGTATAGTTTGTTTTCTTGTGTAGTTATGAAAAATACCAGAACATACAAATACAAGAATAATTTATTGTTTTACACAATTCAAAGCTTTTCGTTGCAAACAATACGATTATCAGGAATTTTCTTCCTAAATATTCTAAATTATTCTTGTATTTGTAATTTTAAATCCATAAAGAAACGTAGACCGATACAGTTTCATAAATATTGTCATAATAGTTTAATTAGGCGAAATTTAATTAATTTGAAAATATTTATAAACTTTATATGTATATATCTATATACATATATTCAGTATTATTGGCCGTTTATTGCAATTCGAATGCCATTGATCCTTGTTTTGCCACGAATCTTTTTCTTGTTTATCCCTACTGTGCATAGCTATTCGAATCCCACTATACCATGATTTCTTTGGTCTTTCTTTCCGTCTTCGTTCTTAATCGAAATCTACCATCTGTCATTCTTCTCTTATGAAGCTTCTCCTGGTAGAAGCTTTCCTGGTCACCCATGGTGTCTGTAAGTGATGTCTCTACATTCATGTTTTTGTTCCTGTCCGTTCTCAAATGGTCCTGTAATGTGCACCCAAATCTTCTCCAACAACTGTTTTCCATTGCATTTATTCGTTTTTGTATGTTCTTATTTACTGTCAAAAAATTGAAGCCGTAAGTCACTGTACTATCAAGTGTTGTAGGTATGTGACTTTTTGTTCTTTTCTTTATGTCATTATTCTATTACAATGAATTTAGTAGACTTGAACTGTTTATACTCTCTCTGTTTTGCTGCAGTATGTTTTCTATCGTTCCCATATTTATACATAATAAAAACAAAAAAAGAACGTAGCGCATTTGCGGGTAAAAATTGAAGTAGTGACTGAAGCTAAGCAAACTCATACAGTTCATAGTGAAATAACACTGATAGTAATTCATCATTTATTTATGCATGCTACATATTTGTATTGAATGTTATGATGAATTCTATATTTATTAACATTCTACTAAGTCAATAAATAATAAAATATTACATTTTGTATGAGTGTAGGAATTTGTGTACATTTTAAAAATATAGATATATTACTTTACAGTTTTTGTTCTTTTAAATAAATATTTTGAATGCATTTCGTAAATTGACTTCCAAATAAATTAATAAAAACCTTTGTTTTATAATAACTTTTATCACAGTATTTCAATTTCTAGTTATTGTATGATGAATTAGTCCTTCCAAAGCCTCTACATAGGAAATACAACAAACGCCGTATTGTATATTCTTTCTTGGTTTTTAGTAAAAGATATTTAACTAATGAAAAATCTCAACGGGATGAATACAACTGTCTTCTTGACGCAATAGTTCATTGTAGTATCCATTTTTATTCGTTCTATATTTTAATTTGTCAGTTTTTCCCAACTGTTAGAGACCTTCTTCTCTCCGGACCAGTGTTTACATCTAAATGCAAAGCTTTGGCCTCCAAAGTACACTTTACAGAAGGTTTACGTTTATTAGTAATTGGAAATAGAAGCTACGATAAATATTAAAATTCGCTATTTTGTAAAGACTTTTAAGAACCTTATCTTACATCACATGGTTAGAAGATAGCTATTCATTTCATCTTCAACTTGACCTGCTATTTTACACTTGTACGTCTTAACATATATTAATATTATAACAAAATATTAGCAATATGTAAAATATAACCTAAAACACTTGTAAAAATGTTACGCTTGCATTTAGTAGCATTTACTTTTCGAATTATTGAGGACGGTCGATTGGGAGATGTGCCCCATAGGGTCTGGGTTACGGTCTGACTTGACAATGGGACAAATCTCCCGAAACGGCCGTCTTCAACAATTCTAAAGTAGGTGCTACTATAGGCAAGTGTAACAATTTACAAATGTTTTTAATCACTTTTACATTAGTTTATGACTATCCGAACTTATATTTTGTAAATTTGTAAAAACTGACTGAGACAGAACGTTTTCCATCGCTATGTGGCGATCTTAATCAATGTCTCCTCCTTGGCGATGTTGGGTTAAGCGGTGACGGTTTTAAAGGCAGGTTGACGATAGTATCAGAAGAGTATGTATGATTTGTGTTGGGTTTGTTCGTTTAATTTGTTTTTACTTTGTGTTTTTGTGTGTTTATAAATTTGATATTGTTCTAGTGTATTGAGATGTGGTTCTTTTTTGTTGATGTGTAAGATTTCTAGGTTATGGTAAATGTCTGTGTATTTGTGTCCTGTTTTTTTAATGTTTTTACAAAACCCTGAGTTAGTGTTCTGTTTGTGTTCCTCGACTCTTTGTTTAAAGCTGCGAACTGTTTGCCCAATGTAGAATTTGTTGCACTTGATGCAGTTTAATTTGTGTACGCCTGGTGCTTGTAGTTTATCATTGTTGTTGGCGTCGTGCTGTATTTTGTATTGTAAATTTTGATTAGTTTTTGTGCTATTTTCTATATTTTTTTTTTTTTGAAATTTGTGGGCTATTTTATTTGATGTTCTGTTTATGTATGGCATTGTGATGTATTTGTTTCCGTCTCTGTAGTGTTTATTTTAGTGTTTTTTTGTATATTGTGCCATAGTACATTGTAACCTAACAACTCCAAGCAGAAGACACTGATGAAGATCGCCACATAGTGATCCAAAACGGTCTTGTTCAGTAGGGTTTTAAAGGCACCTACTGCCACAAATTTAAAGTTCGCATAGTCATAAATTATGAAAAGGGAATAATTAAGTTTCACCGAACGTAATAAACTACAAAATTAAAGTGTTTTTAGTTACAAACTAGAAACTCACGTTAACATGGAATCAATAAATATAACTGAAATATTAAGAGTTTGTTGAAAAACTGCCTTTACAGTAGTGAACTAAAAAATAATTTGTCAGCTACCCGAAACATATATTTAGCAGCAATCATAAAAGAGAAAAATACTATTGTTTAGTTATACGGCTCCCGTAAGAATCTTCTAAGTAGAATGTATAATTATAAGTAGAAAATAGGTAGGAATATGTTAGAATTACATTGAAATGAACGTTCAGATAAGTACATAAAAGTTGATGAAAAAAAATAAAAAAATAGTATACTATTCACAACGGTAAAAATTAACACTTTAATCTAAATCTCACTACACATTAGATTATTAAAACAAACACACTAGTTTATGAACGACACACAGTAGTTTCGACGACGATGTCACCTTCAGCAGTGTTGGCTACTAGTCAAGCACTATGAAGTAGTAGCCATGCACTGATAAAAGCAACATCGTCGTCGAGACTATTCTTTTTGTTTTAATAAACTAGTGTGTTTATTTTAATAGACTAATGTGTAATGAGATTTTTAGTACACTGTTTTAAGTTTTAACGTTGTGTATTGTTCTCACAGATAAGCTCTAATTAACTTAGTAAATATATTATTATCAGCATTTAATATTCTGTGGTTTCGGGCTATAACAAGCTCAAAATGTGTGGAACATTTTATAAAGCTGTTTGGAAATTACAAAGAAAAGATAAGAAGATCGCAGCAAACGGAATAATGTGAGACAGTAAACGGATACGAACAATGTTGCAGCTGGCCATGAACATAGCTGTATATAGTTATTCTAAACTGAATAGGTTTCTGAATACTTGTCACATAGGCGAAGTTACAAGTTTTATTCTGAGGGGCACAGGATTGCCTTGTGGTATCAAATTGGGGTCCAGGGTTACTCCCCTCAACAAATAGAGACATTTAAAAGCTTGTCGACACTGAGCCAGCATCCAAAATCCTACATTATAAGGTACATGTTTTAAACTACTATTTTTATTGGTAAGTTAGGGTATGGTCTAAGATATGTCTCTCAAAGAACGCAAATCGACAGCTTTTAGACTTATAACATTGCAAAATGTAAGGGTTTTAAAATGTTCTTCGAATTTCGAAGACATAAGTCCAAATATAAGCCTGATTTTGTTTTTGTGAGAAACACAACGTTGAATACCAAACTTCGCTTGAAACAATTCCTAAAATTTCATTTTAAACATCATGACTTGTGAGAATAAAATAATGTTCTTATATTACGTTGAACTTACAGTCATATTTTTAGGAAATAACTCGCATACGATCAAAATAACCACTGATACTGCCGAGTATATTTCCTGTCAGCTTTATTATTATTTTTGTATTATTTTAATGAGATCATTGTAAGCTTTTGATTATAAAAAAAATACACCTGTCCATAAGGTTGGTGGAGCAGTGCGCCTACTTGCTACCCCTTAACTCCACCCATGCTTGTCACCGACACCGAAGTTAAATTGAAAGCCAGATCTTACTGTCAGGTCTGCTTCACCCCCCCCCCCTTAATTGTAACTTTCATAAAATTGCTTAAAAGCTTTTAAGATAAATTAAGAGAAGAATTGGTTGAACGATTTGAAGCTCAAATTATTTACAAATTTAAAACTTACAAAAATATAAAATTATACGGAAAAAATTAAATATCGTAGGTAACATAAGGTCAGTTAAAATGTTTATACCTATTATTGAAGACAAACAACTATTAGATTACGTAATATATTACAGTCAGTACAATTAATCATTGAGAAAACGACTTGAACATTTGTTTAATAATTTGCGTGGAGCTTTACATCATTCAAGTCAGATGAGATACTTAATGCTAGCCTTATTTGACTTGCTTTTTTTGCAATTGACAGTGTACCTTTAAAGATGAAATATTCCAAATTTAAATTAAGTAAAATTTGTAAATTTGGATGGAATAATTTTTATCAAAACATCTGACACTCGCCAAAGAATCCTGCAACTGTTTTTTAAGATACTGTTTCTTTTAACTATTTACAGGTTTAACCATTATCGGGTGAAACATCTTATCAAATAGAAACGGCTGTGAATTCATTTCCAAATAGGTTTTCTAATTAATTCCAACCATATTTTAAATACTGAAATTTATCTTTCCATTATTACCTTATATTTGATATTTTCTTATAATATGTTCAATACAGCCAATGTCTAGATTATTCTATAGTAGCAGAGTATCCGTCCTTCCTAGGTGCTTGACTTAAAATTTTATTGAATTAATTTGTATTTATATTTGGGTTGAATTTAAATTACTGAAATTAAATCCCAATACATATATAAAATTATAAACTTACCGCTTATTGTCTTGAAAACCCAAGAGAAGGAAAAGCCTCTGCTTGTAACATGACATTTATAAGGTATAACTAACCTTGAAAGATGGATAACAACTAATATTTACTATCATCTTTTTTATTGTTTTTGAAAGTAATTTTTACAGGTGATTACAAACCCATTTACTATCAACTGATCAAATCAAGAATAAAATGGAGTATAGATAATAATTGAGCGTTAAGAGAGTTTTCAAGACCCGTGGGCGATGTTCTGATGGAACTTCTATAGAAAATAGGCCTATGTGTTAACCAAGGACCTTAAAAATCTCCATGTAAAATTTCAGCTCAATAGGTTCAGTATTTTGTACGTGATTGAGTAACGCACGCACGCACGCGCGCGCACACACACACACACACACTCACACAGTGATTCGACAATGGTCAAGTGACCGAAAGGTGCCTCATCGCAAGGTGAAATTATTGCACTTAGTGGTGGATAAAAGTACTTACGAAAGTAATTTATCAACTTCATAAAGTCAGTGCAACGGAAAAATAATGGACAACGTAAAATATCAATATATATATATAAAATATATATATATATATATATATATATATATATATATATACACGCACACACATATACATATATAAAGCTCGTTAGAAGTAGTCCTCCATCTTGTGGTTGGACTTACCCCCACAGAATACTACCCACCCGATTTTATATACTAAACAAAGCCACTACTTGATATTTGTGTACCTTTTGTAAAAAAGCTATTTAAGTTTAATTTTTTGAAATCGAAATTTTTGGTACTTCGGGAGAACCACCCGGCCCCTCTGGATGGCCTTGTTTCTGTCTGGCGAAGTCGAGACTCACGATCTCTCCTTCCCTCTCAAAAGTTATGAAGTTCCTCTCCATATTTATACGGGCTTTTAGTTTATGTAATAGGTCGCAGCCCACGACGACATACGCCCGTAAGCGTTCCACTACCATAAATCTGCCCTCTATTACATGTCCCTCTATGCTCAGAGGAATATAGGCCTGTTGTCTGACTCTTATCTGGGGTGTCTTCACCGCCATAATTATGCCAGTATTGCTTACCGGTAATTCTAGGAGCCCTACCCCCTTGCGTTTCAGTTCGTTATAAAAGTTTGCCTGTATAACGGATACATCCGCGTCTGTGTCTATTTCAGTGCGCACTTTCTGTTGCCAGATAGTGCCCACGATTGCAGGGCATTCTCCAGCCTCCTGGAACCTCCGTGGCAACAAACTATCTTCCTCAAGCAAGTCCTCCCATATATCAATGTTGAGTCCTCCCAACTTTTGCTTTTTCTTCCTACTTGGCCGTTTTGCTGTGGAGCTATTATTTACTTTTCCCCATATATCTCTTTCTTCCACTTTCTGGATATCTGTTCCTTTTTCATTTCCTTGTCGTTTCCTATTCTGGTCCTCTTTTAAACACAAGGCCCACCTAGCGCAATTTTTGGGACTGGACTTGGATTGGTAGGTGCTGGATTAGGGTTCTGCGGGTGCCAGGTATCCTCGGTCTGCTTGGGCTCACCATAGGATTGCCGAGGAGGGAGAGGTCTGAGTTTAGATGTTGGCCTCTGTTGGTACCTTGGTGGTACTTTCCGTCCATTTGGCCACCTATTTCCGTTTTCTATTTCCACACTATTTAGGAAATCAATGTCGTTGGCCCCGGAGTCCCGATTAACCCCTAAGGTGGCATTTCGATTTTCTCTTCCGAAATGCATCATGATTTTGTTGACCAAGTACTTTTCAGGTATTGGTGGATCCAGGTTTCTCGCTTTATTGACCATTCCCACGAAGTACTCGGACCTACTGTACGGTCCCATCTCAAAAGTATCTCCCTGTACCCAACTGCCGTCTGAACTTCTCCTGAGTAGCAAAGCCCCACTACCTTCCTAGAAACTTTATTTTAAATTGCTCGTACTGGTCCTCCAGCTGTTGTATGGCCTTCCACCACGCTTCTGCCGTGCCTCTTAAATTTCTTACCACCAACTTCTGCTTGGCCTCCTTCTCCAGCATCGGCTCTACCTCATCAAATAATGCTTCCATCTCTTTGATGAAAGCTACCGGATCCTCGTTATCCTTTCCGTAGTACTCGATATTCCTAGTTCCCGCTATTTCCTTGTAGTCCCATGCCCTAGGCTTTATCCAGCTGGTGTTTGCTCCAGGTTGTACGACGTTCTTTATTTTTTCTGCTACTTTTTTGACGCTGGTTTCTACCTTCATTAACCCCGTCTGCATATCCCCGATCTTTTTCTCCTGATCCTGCTGCTCTTCTTCTTTCCGCTCGATCCTGGTTTGTAACTGATCGACGTTGTTCTTATAGACGGTCAGCCTGGTGTCCATGCTCACAAGATGTTGGCTTGTGTCCTCCTTATGGCTCTTGAGGTTTTCCGTCATTTTCTCCATGGATAACTTCATTTCTTCCCTCTCTTTCCCTTCCCTTTCTTGCTGATCTTTCGTCTCCTTTTCTCTTTCTTGTTGTTTTATTTGTCTCCTCTCTTCTTTCTCTTTTTGTCTCTCCTCCTTTGCTTTGGCTTCTTGTTCTCCTCTTCGCAGTCTCCTAACTTCTTCATTTTGCCATCTTATTTCCGCTTGTTTCCTCTCTTTATATCTCCTCGTCTATTCCTCCTTTCTCTCTTGCTCTCTCCTGGCTTCTTCTTGTTCTTACCTTTCTATTCCTTTGTATTCCTTTCTATTTTCTCCTGCTCTTTTCCGGTTTTCTCCTTGCTTTGCCTTGGTCTTTCTCCTGTTTTCTCCTTGCTTCTTCTTGTTCTTTCTCCTTCTCTTCTTGTTCTTCGTCTACTCTCTTCGCTTTTCTTCAACATCGCCATCAGCCTCTCCATATCGCTTTTCTCTTGTTGCTTTGGTGATGCCATGCTCTCTGTTTGAATTTTATTTTATTTCTTTATTTTAAATCTATCCTTATATACCTCTCTCTACTTCCTAATTAACTATATATTTTTCTTCTATAATCCTTTATTTATAACTAGTGTCGCTAGAATGTAGTCCGTGTGTTTCATGTACGCGCATTCCTCAGTTTAGTTCCTCTTTTCTTGCTACTAAAATTTCCCCTATTTATTTATCCCTTTTCTCCTATTTCTTCCTAATTTATTTATTTTATCTTCTAATCTATTTTACGGATTTATCTGTGCCTCAAAAAAAAAATGTATACCTAATTTTGGGTAACCCTTTATTATTTGTTTCTTACACCTCCTAGGTCAAATTAGGCCATGCCTTTTTGTTATTTTAGAGACCGAAGCTGTTTTACGGGTAAGTCCTCAACTTAAGCCGCCGGCCTCACCGTATGGGCGCCATTTTACTTTTGCAACGGACGGCGCACAACGCCTTAACAACCTGCCAGCCACCTCTTTGCTGTCAAGTGTCCGAGCGTCACCGCCTCCATGTTTACCGTTGCCAAGTAAAAATTTTGAAACGAGCTGTTCCTAGCCAGCGGCTAGAACACTGTGCAATACTAGCCAAAATCTGCCAGAGAACCAGACCCTGGTTTTTAATTTAAAAAACCTAACTTGCTGAGATTTAACCCTTTGGGTATCCATCCCCGGGAAGGAGTTCATTTGAAGGCATATTGATGGCGAAATGATCCTTTTTGTTTTAGGAGTGTGTAAGAAATTTGTTTTAGTAAATAAACTACTATTTTATTTGCAAGTTAGTAAAAATTTGTTTTTTTTTATTTCTAATTTATAATTATACAGCACAGTTTGTATATTTCTATGTTTAACAACACCTTATAATTGTTAACAATTCTTTTTACTAGTCTTTACTTTATGACTTCTCTTCTAACCAAATTTACTTTATATCTTCTTTACTATTCTAAAAAATTAATATTGTAATTGTAGTGGCAATTCCTTATCCTATTTAACCCTTTCTTTTAAACATTTACTATCAAAAATTATTTAAACTATTTTCCTTATTTATTTTAAAATGAAAAATTCTAAGAAAAATAATTTTATTTATACTTAATTAAAATTGTTTATTTTATTCTTGTTGTATTTAAACATTTAATATCAAAACAAGGTTTACTATATTTTTCTGTATACAGTTTTTCTTTATTTTATAAAATTCTCTTTTAATCCTTTTGAAATACACAATCCCTTCATTTGGTTATGAAAATTATGAAGTTTTGATTTTATTCTTTTGTATAAGGTAAACTGATCTTTCAAAACCAAAATTTATCGAAAAACAATTTTAACTTTTTATCTTTATCTGGATATCCTTGCAGAACTCATTTCAAAAACAACAATAATATATTCTATTTCTATAAGTAAGTGAAACAAATATGTCTTATCTCTAAATCTGAAGCTCTTATCCTAAATTTAATTCACTAGATCCACATAATATTTTCTAAATTAGTATCTTCCATTTATCTTTTGTTTAGCTAACATCAAACATAACTCGACTTTAATTTTAATCAAAGACATTTTTTCAAAATATAATTTCGTCCCCTTTTTTCTGCTTTACTACCCTTTAATTAATTCTCAAAAAATTTTGTAAACCATTTAATCCCTTTTAATTTATTTTCGTCTAATCTACCATAAAAAGAAAAATTTACATTTAAATAGGCCATATTTGTCGGCTCCTTTGATACAAAGTTCATAACGAATTATCTTAACTAAATTTTACATTCTATTTATTTTTCTTTATTTATTATTATTTAAAAAAACCATTTATTTCCTACATTTGAGTTAATTTTTTTATGTTCTAAACAATTTATAAATTTCTGTATTCAAATTTCCAAATTACCGTAAATTATTTGTATTTCAAAACTATAAAGCTTGTTAGGAGTAGTCCTCCATCTTGTGGTTGGACTTACCCCCACAGAATGCTACCTCTCGATTTTATATACTAAACAAAGCCACTACTTGATATTTGTGTACCTTTTGTAAACAAAATTTTTAAGTTTAATTTTTTGAAATCGCAATTTTCCCCAAAAATCTTTAATAAAAAAACATTTTAATTTATTTGAAAAAGAGATGAGCTAAAATCTGACCTTTACATTTAAAATCTCTCCTCTGGCTAGATATGTTAGCTTCATCTTCTCCTTCTCTCGTTTCTTGGCCATCTTGAACGCGCTGTGGGCTCGTCCAAAACGTTGGCGTCATCACGCTGGCTTCTCCTTGGATAGCGTCCCATGCAGAAACAAAGTGTTCATTCTTTCTGCGCGAGATTTTGACTCCTTTCTTCGTTGGCTTGTCGAATTAAAGATCCAGTTTTTAATCACTTCAAAACTTTGCTCTCACTCTACGTCTTTAAATTTTTATTGTTTTACTCTCTATTTGAATCAATTTCACTGTTTATTTTCAAAATGTTTTTATAACGAAATTTACTTGAAATTTAATTTTAATCTGTTCACATTTTTTTTAATTTTGAAGACAGTTCAATATTACAAAACTCACTGACACTATTTTTCCTTTACACTTTCTAGAGCAAATACACAAAATTCTCGAGGACGCTACGACTTGATGTTATTCTTGTAAACCACTTTTGGGAAAGTTTTCTCCCCAAAAGGGTTTCAAAAACACACGAGGCTACATAACAGCGATTTCACTACGAGCTTTCAGCCCTGCTATTCACATAAGACGCACCGGCAACACGTCTTCACTTCTTGAAGTCCAAAGTAACGCTACTCTCCTTGTCGATTTATAGTAACCGTCCGCTGAGCATATTTCATAGCCCTCAGTTTTTCACCAATGGAGAGGCTTCACCTGACGTATTTTCGGTCAGGTGATGTTGTCGGCATTTCCGGCGTGCATTTCTACCGTGTGAATTTTCGTTCCCAGCCGATCGAAAATTTATGCCTGTTTTCTCAATGATCGTCTAACCTTTTCATCTGGCTTTTTCTTAATATCTGCGTCTAGGCATCTTCTTCTTCTTTTGAAATTCTGCATCCCCTCGAATGTCGTTGGTGTTCTAGGTTTATTTTGACCTATTTTCTCTTTTGCAATATATGTAAAGTATAAAAAAATAAAAACAAAATACCCATCTCCCTACTAATGACTTTGTTTCTTTTGTTAAATGCCCTTTAATTATCCTTATTACAACCCTAAAGTCTTTCTATATTGTTTTCTCCCTCTTAACCCGGCTTATACAACTTATCTAAAATACATGAAATTTGCTTATTTTTGCAACGGCAACCTGTGAAACTGTTAGCCTGTTGCAATACATACACATACACACACACACACACACACGCGCGCGCGCGCACACACACACACACACACATATACACACATACACAAACACCATTAAATATTTATAAATAGTGAATATTTTAAACAAACTTACAGTACGGTTCAACATACATAAGTTGTTACATTTATACGTGCCATTTATTCATAAAAATACAATAATCCTTATGTAGCAAATTAGATGTTAGCTAGTAAGAAAACATGACAACTCTAAATATTTAAATCTTAGTTACAACCTGTTATACGTACACAGTGTTAGCCAATTAGTGAAAAAGCCTTCATATTCACCGAAGATAAAACGTATTATAAACTAGTGTCTAGTGATGTTTTTAGTAGACTCTGTTAATATTTACATTCGGATTTGTTTTGTTACACCTTGTAGAAAATTACAGCTGATTGGGAACTATCCAATAGAAGACTGAAAGAATTGTGACAAAATTTAAAATTATTTTTGACGTGGGTGGATAAAATTTCAATTATTGAGGAAGGAAATCAAGGCAACAACAATGACAATATGTAAACGACTTGCTAGTAAGAGAGGTTTCAAGCTTATGTAGAAGTGTAAGGACAAGCAACGTCTGAAGATAGACTGGCTTGATTTAATTTAAGCTAAGCTAAAAAATACTTACAATAATAGAGTGGCCTACAAAAATAGTAATTAATATATATATATATATATATATATATATATATATATATATATATATATATATAAAGTTCAAAACATAAGGAGGGAAAATGTCGAAGATGAATTTTCAGTTTTTAAATTACTAAATTATTTTTATTATTACTAAACGTATTACGACGACAAAATGGTCAATCATCGTTTTTTTTTTGAAGCAGGATTACTTTCAAATATATTTGGAAATTTTGAAGGACTACATTCGAAAATTCGCAAAAGCGACCAGAACCATCAGTCTCGCTGTACATTTTTTCTACGAAAAATAAATGAGTTGTTACACTCTAACGTTGAAAAAGGGGAACGCGGCTACAGATTAGGAAAGGAAATATCATTCACAATAGGAACTCGAGGAATTACAATTATAACTTGAGAAGGTTAAAGAAGTGTTTGTAGATGTAAGAAATGCTTTTCATATAAAGTGTAACAACGTATATGGATTATGGAGGAAGATTGTGAAGGTCTTTTAGTTATCATTACATGAAACGACTCAAAAATAAAAGAGAGAATTTCTGAAAGTTGTGAAATACTCCGTTTCATAACTGCTGAAGGATTTAGTTACAGGAAAAAAATAATAGCAAGAGACAGTAACAGTGTATTGTGGCATTAGGAAGTAGTAACGTATTGTGGTATGAAGAAGTAACAGTGTATCGTGGTAGGAGGATGTAGCAGTGTATAGAGGTATGAAGAAGTAGCAGAGTATGGTGTAATCAGAAAGTAGTAAAGTATAGTGGTATGAAAAAGTAACAGTGTATCGTGGTAGGAGGATGTAGCAGTGAGCCACTAACATTAGTAGTAAACCTCCTACGAGACATCTACTTTTGAGCATTTGAAGTTGGGTGCTGCAGTGCATCCTTGCGAATGTATCTAGGAACCACCAAGTGTTGGTAGTAAACCTACTACAGGCCATTTACTTTTGATTATTTGAAGTTTTGTATTGTAGTGCGTCCTTCCGAATGTATCTATGAGCCATCAAGTGTTAGTAGTAAACCTGCTACGGGCCATCTACTTTTTTGTATGTGAAGTTTAGTACTGTAGTACGTCCTTGCGCATATATCTAGGAGCCATCAAGTGTTAATAGTATACCTGCTACAGGCCATTTACTTATGATCATTTAAAGTTTTGTATTGTAGTGCGTCCTTCCGAATGTATCTAGAAGCCATCAAGTGTTAGTTATAAACCTGCTACGGGCCATCTACTTTTGAGCATTTGAAGTTTTGTATTGTAGTGCGTCCTTCCGAATGTATCTAGGAGCCACCAAGTATTAGTAGTAAACCTGCTACTGGTCATCTACTTTTGAGCATTTGAAGTTTGGTACTGTAGTGCATCCTTGGTAATGTATCTGGGAGCCACCAAGTGTTAGTAGTAAACCTAAAACGGTCCATCTACATTTGAGCATGTGACGTTTGGTACTGTAGTGCATCCATCCGAATGTATCTAGAAGCCATCAAGTGTTAGTTATAAACCTGCTACGGGCCATCTACTTTTGAGCATTTGAAGATTAGTACTGTAGTGCGTCCTTACAAATATATCTAGGAGCCACCAAGTATTAGTAGTAAACCTGCTACTGGTCATCTACTTTTGAGCATTTGAAGTTTGGTACTGTAGTGCATCCTTGGTAATGTATCTGGGAGCCACCAAGTGTTAGTAGTAAACCTAAAACGGTCCATCTACATTTGAGCATGTGAAGTTTGGTACTGTAGTGCATCCTTGCGAATGTATCTAGGGCCTTCATATCGTAAGTACAGTTACTGCTGGCCATCTACGTTTGATTATCTGAAGATTGGCACTGTAGTGTGCCCTTGAAAATTCACTTGGGAACAACCCAGTTTTAGTAGTATGCCTTCTACGGGCATTTTGCGTTTGGTATTGATGTTCACCCTTGAAAATGTATCTAGGGGCCATCAAGCGTTAGTAATATACAAACTGCATGCAATCTACCTATGTGCATATAGAGTTTGGAACTGTAGTGCGCCCTTGTGACTTTATCTAGGTGACACCAAACGTTAGTAGATTTCTTACTGCAGACTATCTACCTTTAAACAAATGAAGTTTCGTACTGTAGTGCGTCCTTACGAATGTATGTAGGAGCCACCAAGAGTTAGTAGTAAACCTGCTATGGGCTATCTACTTTTGAGCATTTGAAGTTTAATGCTGTAGTGCGTCCTTGCGAATGTATGTAGGAGCCACCAAGTGGTAGTAGTAAACCTGCTATGGGCTATCTACTTTTGAGCATTTGAAGTTTAATGCTGTAGTGCGTCCTTGCGAATGTATGTAGGAGCCACCAAGTGGTAGTAGTAAACCTGCTAACGGTCTTCTACTTTTGAGCATTTGAAGTTTAATGCTGTAGTGCGTCCTTGCGAGTGTATGTAGGAGCCACCAAGTGGTAGTAGTAAACCTGCTAATGGTCTTCTACTTTTGAGCATTTGAAGTTTGGTGCTGTAGTGCGTCCTTGCGAATGTATCAAGGAGCCACCAAGTGTTATTAGTAAACCTGCTACGGGCCATCTACTTTTGAGAATGTGAAGTTTGGTACTGTAGTGCGTCCTTGCGAATGTATCTAGGAGCCACCAAGTGTTAGTAGTAAACCTGCTACGGGTCATCTACTTTTGAGAATGAGAAGTTTGGTACTGTAGTGCGTCCTTGCGAATGTATCTAGGAGCCACCAAGTGTTATTAGTAAACCTACTACGGGTCATCTACTTTTGAGAATGTGAAGTTTGGTACTGTAGTGCGTCCTTGCGAATGTATCTAGGAGCCACCAAGTGTTAGTAGTAAACCTGCTACGGGTCATCTACTTTTGAGAATGAGAAGTTTGGTACTGTAGTGCGTCCTTGCGAATGTATCTAGGAGCCACCAAGTGTTATTAGTAAACCTGCTACGGGTCATCTACTTTTGAGAATGTGAAGTTTGGTACTGTAGTGCGTCCTTGCAAATGTATCTAGGAGCCACCAAGTGTTATTAGTAAACCTGCTACGGGTCATCTACTTTTGAGAATGTGAAGTTTGGTACTGTAGTGCGTCCTTGCGAATGTATCTAGGAGCCACCAAGTGTTATTAGTAAACCTGCTACGGGCCATCTCCTTTTGAGAATGTGAAGTTTGGTACTGTAGTGCGTCCTTGCGAATGTATCTAGGAGCCACCAAGTGTTATTAGTAAACCTGCTACGGGTCATCTACTTTTGAGAATGTGAAGTTTGGTACTGTAGTGCGTCCTTGCGAATGTATCTAGGAGCCACCAAGTGTTAGTAGTAAACCTGCTACGGGCCATCTACTTTTGAGAATGTGAAATTTGGTACTGTAGTGCGTCCTTGCGAATGTATCTAGGAGCCACCAAGTGTTAGTAGTAAACCTGCTACGGGCCATCTACTTTTGAGAATGTGAAGTTTGGTACTGTAGTGCAAATTTACTTATTTATCTTGGGATGACCCAATTTTAGTAGTCACCTATCTACGGGCATTTTGCGTTTAGTACTCATATGCGCTTTTGCGAATTTATCAAGGGCCCACCAAGCGTTAGTAGTAAACCTTCTACGGGCCATCTACTTTTGAGTATGTGAAGTTTGGTGCTGTAGTGCGTCCTGGCGAATGTATCTAGGAGCCACCAAGTGTTAATTGTATACATACTGCAGGCCATCTACTTTTGAGGTAATGCAATTTGTTACTGTAGTGCGTCCTAGTGAATGTATCTATTAGCCACCGAGTGTTAGTAGTAAACCTGCTACGGGCCATCTACTTTTGAGAATGTGAAGTTTGGTACTGTAGTGCAAATTTACTTATTTATCTTGGGATGACCCAATTTTAGTAGTCACCTATCTACGGGCATTTTGCGTTTAGTACTCATATGCGCTTTTGCGAATTTATCAAGGGCCCACCAAGCGTTAGTAGTAAACCTGCTACGTGTCATCTACTTTTGAGAATGTGAAGTTTGGTACTGTAGTGCGTCCTTGCGAATGTATCTAGGAGCCACCAAGTGTTAGTAGTAAACCTGCTACGGGCCATCTACTTTTGAGAATGTGAAGTTTGGTACTGTAGTGCGTCCTTGCGAATGTATCTAGGAGCCACCAAGTGTTATTAGTAAACCTGCTACGGGTCATCTACTTTTGAGAATGTGAAGTTTGGTACTGTAGTGCGTCCTTGCGAATGTATCTAGGAGCCACCGAGTGTTAGTAGTAAACCTGCTACGGGTCATCTACTTTTGAGAATGTGAAGTTTGGTACTGTAGTGCGTCCTTGCGAATGTATCTAGGAGCCACCAAGTAATATTAGTAAACCTGCTACGGGTCATCTACTTTTGAGAATGTAAAGTTTGGTACTGTAGTGCGTCCTAGTGAATGTATCTAGGAGCCACCAAGTGTTAGTAGTAAACCTGCTACGGGTCATCTACTTTTGAGAATGTGAAGTTTGGTACTGTAGTGCGTCCTTGCGAATGTATCTAGGAGCCACCGAGTGTTAGTAGTAAACCTGCTACGGGCCATCTACTTTTGAGAATGTGAAGTTTGGTACTGTAGTGCAAATTTACTTATTTATCTTGGGATGACCCAATTTTAGTAGTCACCTATCTACGGGCATTTTGCGTTTAGTACTCATATGCGCTTTTGCGAATTTATCAAGGGCCCACCAAGCGTTAGTAGTAAACCTTCTACGGGCCATCTACTTTTGAGTATGTGAAGTTTGGTGCTGTAGTGCGTCCTGGCGAATGTATCTAGGAGCCACCAAGTGTTAAGTGTATACATACTGCAGGTCATCTACTTTTGAGGTAATGCAATTTGGTACTGTAGTGCGTCCTAGTGAATGTATCTAGGAGCCACCAAGTGTTAATTGTATACATACTGCAGGTCATCTACTTTTGAGGTAATGCAATTTGGTACTGTAGTGCGTCCTAGTGAATGTATCTAGGAGCCACCAAGTGTTAATAGTATACATACTGCAGGCCATCTAATTTTGAGGTATTGCAATTTGGTACTGTAGTGCGTCCTTGCGAATGTTTCTAGGAGCCACCAAGTGTTAATAGTATACATACTGTAGGCCATCTACTTTTGAGATAATGCAATTTGGTACTGTAGTGCGCCCTTGCGAATGTTTCTGGAAATATATATCAGGAAAACACTCCCGGTAGCTTGTGTGTGTAGAGATATATCCAGCTTAGTTCCATTAGTATCAAGAATATATGTCGTGTTGACCAAGCCTTGCTTATTTGTCTGAAGCTCTAAACAAATTTACTTAAAACGTTTCTAGACATATTATAACCCCGGAATCACCTTTAGGATTTTCATGTTTGGAGGTTAGTCTAGAAAAATGCATTACACAATTATCACTGGGTAGAGACTAGACAACTTAAAACAATCGTTGCTACCCATGTGATCATGATTAACTTCTACTCCCAGTATTAGGGTAGTTCAATTTTTTACTTAATTATACCTATTAATCATTATTCACTTTTATACTAGTTAATGAACTTTAAATTTAAAATATTTTTAAAAACACTGAGACGGTACGTAGCAGTTCAGAGAAGAGACTACGATCTTCATCAGTGTGTTTTGCTTGGCGTTGTTAGGTTAAACGGTGACGGTTTTAAAGGCAGGTTTTTGAAAGTATCTAAGAGTAATGTATTGGGTTTGTTCGTTTAATTATTTTGTACTTTGCGTGTTTTTGTGTGTGTTTGTAAATTTCATATTGTTCTAGTGTTATTCTGATTATATACTTCTAGATTATATGTCTCCTTATATAGGTGTAGTAAGTAGGCATCAGACTACGAAATTGCACATTGAGGAATTCCTGCTCCGGTCCCATATCCCAGGAGAGTTTTATGCCTTTATTTAAAATTTTACCATCCCTCATGACAAATTTAAAAACGGCAAAATGAGATTGTTTTTTTTAAATTGTCTTGTAAACATTTATAGTTCTATTTCATAATTATTTACCATTCCTTATATTCATTCCATCCTCATCTCTAAGAGTCCTAGCATACAATATATATATATATATATATATATATATATATATATAATTTTATTCCACATACTTTATTCATGACCTAAGTTTGGCTTCACCGCATCCATCTGCTTCTATTGTGAGTATATTTATAATTAATTTGTTATGACCTTACATCGACGGTTTTAAATCCATATATTTCTTACTAGTAGTTAATTTGTTTAATTACATTGTATAACTGTTTGTTCCAGAGTCTGATGAGACATATGGAGCGAGCTGGAGGTTTGTCTGTGCCTAAGGTAAGATATATTCACTTTGGATTTGTATTAAATATAAGATCGTACTTAAAATGTCTCCGGTCATGGGCTTCCTTAGATGGATATGAATTGAGATGACGGAAAATTTTCAAATATGGCCGGATACAGGAGAACGTTACATTGATGAAGAGTATTAGCTGTGTAGCAGTAAAAAAGGGCCTGAATAAACAGTAAGTAAACCGTTGGAAATGTAATGCGGAAAGCTAAAAAGGACCCAAGTCTCAGATGTTTTTAACATCTCTTTTGAATATTTCGAAGCTCTGAACAATTTTATACTATTAAATTTCATAATATAATTTAATGAATGAGTATTTTTGAAAATTACGTCAGTGATTCAAACGAATCTTTACACTTTCGTCTTCTAACATTGTAATGAAACGCTATTATAAGAATACTCGAATCATCAAGGTTACTTATTTTACAAGAAAAAATTATACTTGGTATTGTCCACTAATTTTCGAGAGAGCGTGATTTACTCTGTCTCTTTCCTTTTTTTGTTACTGAAAAGCTTTGTATCCATTTTTCTACATTTATGACTTTTATGCAAGAACACATTGCCAAGTCACCGCGACCTACTGCATTATAGCTTCTACAAACACTATGTAAGTTAAATAAACTGAACCTTGGATAAATTTTTCTACATTTATGACTTTTATGCAAGAACACATTGCCAAGTCACCGTGACCTACTGCATTATAGCTTCTACAAACATTATGTAAGTTAAATAAACTGAACCTGGGATAAATTTTTCTACATTTATGACTTTTATGCAAGAACACATTGCCAAGTCACCGCGACCTACTGAATTATAGCTTCTACAAACATTATGTAAGTTAAATAAACTGAACCTTGGATAAATTTTTCTACATTTATGACTTTTATGCAAGAACACATTGCCAAGTCACCGCGACCTACTGCATTATAGCTTCTACAAACATTATGTAAGTTAAATAAACTGAACCTGGGATACATTTTTCTACATTTATGACTTTTATGCAAGAACACATTGCCAAGTCACCGCGACCTACTGCATAATAGCTTCTACAAACATTATGTAAGTTAAATAAACTGAACCTTGGATACATTTTTCTACATTTATGACTTTTATGCAAGAACACATTGCCAAGTCACCGCGACCTACTGCATTATAGCTTCTACAAACATTATGTAAGTTAAATAAACTGAACCTTGGATAAATTTTTCTACATTTATGACTTTTATGCAAGAACACATTGCCAAGTCACCGCGACCTACTGCATTATAGCTTCTACAAACATTATGTAAGTTAAATAAACTGAACCTTGGATAAATTTTTCTACATTTATGACTTTTATGCAAGAACACATTGCCAAGTCACCGCGACCTACTGCATTATAGCTTCTACAAACATTATGTAAGTTAAATAAACTGAACCTTGGATAAATTTTTCTACATTTATGACTTTTATGCAAGAACACATCGCCAAGTCACCGCGACCTACTGCATTATAGCTTCTACAAACATTATGTAAGTTAAATAAACTGAACCTTCGATAAATTTTTCTACATTTATGACTTTTATGCAAGAGCACATTGCCAAGTCACCGCGACCTACTGCATTATAGCTTCTACAAACATTATGTAAGTTAAATAAACTGAACCTTGGATAAATTTTTCTACATTTATGACTTTTAAGCAAGAGCACATTGCCAAGTCACCGCGACCTACTGCATTATAGCTTCTACAAACATTATGTAAGTTAAATAAACTGAACCTTGGATAAATTTTTCTACATTTATGACTTTTATGCAAGAACACATTGCCAAGTCACCGCGACCTACTGCATTATAGCTTCTACAAACATTATGTAAGTTAAATAAACTGAACCTTGGATAAATTTTTCTACATTTATGACTTTTATGCAAGAACACATTGCCAAGTCACCGCGACCTACTGCATTATAGCTTCTACAAACATTATGTAAGTTAAATAAACTGAACCTTGGATAAATTTTTCTACATTTATGACTTTTATGCAAGAACACATTGCCAAGTCACCGCGACCTAATGCATTATAGCTTCTACAAACATTATGTAAGTTAAATAAACTGAACCTTGGATAAATTTTTCTACATTTATGACTTTTATGCAAGAACACATTGCCAAGTCACCGCGACCTAATGCATTATAGCTTCTACAAACATTATGTAAGTTAAATAAACTGAACCTTGGATAAAATTTTTCTACATTTATGACTTTTATGCAAGAACACATTGCCAAGTCACCGCGACCTACTGCATTATAGCTTCTACAAACATTATGTAAGTTAAATAAACTGAACCTGGGATACATTTTTCTACATTTATGACTTTTATGCAAGAACACATTGCCAAGTCACCGCGACCTACTGCATAATAGCTTCTACAAACATTATGTAAGTTAAATAAACTGAACCTTGGATACATTTTTCTACATTTATGACTTTTATGCAAGAACACATTGCCAAGTCACCGCGACCTACTGCATTATAGCTTCTACAAACATTATGTAAGTTAAATAAACTGAACCTTGGATAAATTTTTCTACATTTATGACTTTTATGCAAGAACACATTGCCAAGTCACCGCGACCTACTGCATTATAGCTTCTACAAACATTATGTAAGTTAAATAAACTGAACCTTGGATAAATTTTTCTACATTTATGACTTTTATGCAAGAACACATTGCCAAGTCACCGCGACCTAATGCATTATAGCTTCTACAAACATTATGTAAGTTTGAAGGTTGGTCGCTATGTAAATGTAAAACCCTCAACTTGATTCGTACAGAAGAAATTTACTTTAAATAAGACAACTACAAATTTTCTAAGTTGAATATAAATAAAAGCTATTGGTTATTCTATATTTGTTACTTCATGTTAAAGTACCAATAAAATTATTGATACCGCAATTAATTTTATTAGAAACAAAAATTTCAAAAATGTCTATAAATAATTAAAATATTTGATCGATTTTCGATGTAATATGTAGTGCAAACTTAAGCTTTTAACAAATTTTTATTTTTAGGTATATTAGCGGATTCCAAGCGCATTAAAGTGTTGAGAGCAAAGTTGGGCTAATTAATTGAATTGAGAAGGTGGTTATATTCGGAAAATATTGACAGATGCTTTTTCCCTAATGAAATAAGTAAATCATGTATGTATATATATATGTGTATATACGTAAATACAAATATGTGCATATATATGTATAATATGTTTTGTTATATAACATAATAATAAAGTATTATTAATATATTATACATAATACATTATTATTGTAAAATAGTATAATAATAGTTTTCTTAAATGACAATTATAAGGTGCTAGATAAGAGAATACATATGACAAATTAATTTTTCTGCACAACCATTTTTTTTTTTATCATGATTGCAGCAGCTAAACAGCATTACCTGAAATTCAGTGACATGAACAATAATAAAAAAAATATATATAAGCCTAATATTTAATACAGTCGTCTCGAAAATCCAGGCCCTGATTTTTCGAGCTTCCGTTATTCGAGCCTATTTCTATTTCAGACTCTTCTGGTCATTTAAGATCATCTGTGGTCCGGTGACATCCGTGCTTTATTTCTACCTACAAATGTTACGAGCCTAGTCCAGCCGATGGATGAGGGTGTTCTGAAATGTATGGAAAAATACAGGCATTATCTTTTACAATTTCTCTTGGAAGCAACTAAAAGGGAAGAAAACATTGTAGGCTTTCCAAAAGAATTATAGTTAAAGACGTTTCTGATCAGTATTGCCGAGTCATGGATCAAAATAAAATAAGACATATGAAGTAAGTCATGGAATAAAGTCCTGAGGCATAATAAAACTGTTGACTGCGTCATTGATCCACAAGAAGAAACAGATTTGACGTTTCTTATCAAAATATTTCCAGGTTGTAAAATGTCGATGATACGGACGTAAGTCTGGGTGAATAAGGAGGAACGTAAGTAAGTAACAATAACACATGTTACGTTTACTGAAATGGCACAAGAAACTATCGAAGGCAAAGATAAGACGAAATAAAGAAGAAGGTTCGATCGAGGCATTACAAGAAGAGAAAATAAGTTATGGGGAAGGAGCAGCCGCCTTGGAAACTGCACTACGCTAAATTAACCAACAGACACCACGCAACAGATGTGCTCCTGCTAAAACGTCTATGCGACACCGCAGCACGAAAACTATCTGATAAGCAAACGCATAAGACACGACTTTTTCCAAAATATGTATCAACCGTGATCAGTAATATATTCCAATAAAACATTAATTTCATCTAAGTACTGTAATCAATAAAGTTGTAAAACCGTATTGAGGTTTCATTAGAACTCTTGTTTTTTTAAAATGTTCAGGAACGTTTTTTCCGTGTAATCCGAGTTTCCGGTAATCCGAGAAGTCTCAGAAACCTCTACTTCGAATTTTTGAGACTCTACTGTAGATAAATTTCAATTATACTGGAGAGATTTAAAAGTCATAATGTTTCCGTATGACACTTCGGCCACTTTCTGAGTTACTGTCAGTACAGATATTTTATTTTCAGACACAGTAAGCCCACATTGTATATATATGAGCACCTATATACTCTGTAAAGTAGTTTCATTCAGTTCAAAAAAGCTTATTAATTTTTGTAGAAATCAATTTTTGTCGAAATTAAAATACTTAATCAGTTTTTTAATATGTGGAAAAACTCACTTGGGTTATTGGTTGAATCTTAGAAATTATTTTAGTTAAACGATATTACAAAATAACCGTTAAAATATATTTATACTATGCTTAGGCCTACGCCTGAGTACGTGCGAGCGTGCACACAAGCAAACGCAGAATACACTTTACAACTTTTTTTAAAACCCTAGCAATCGTGATATGCAATGTATTCCAAAGCGACAATAATTTTTGTAAAAACTGTAATAAATAAAATTCTATAAACGTATTATGTGCATCCTTAATTACAGTATTAGGGTTCATTAAAACTCCTGTTTTTTTTAATGTACATCAACCTATTTCCGTGTAATACGAGTTTTCGTTACTCTAATCGAGACTCTAATGTAATACTTCTAATGTTTTGCTTCTATTTGATAAACGCTTTGGCTCTAAGGAATAACAATGCCTAGAAATTAAATTTGGGTCATAAAATTGGCATAAACTCCACGCATGTTTTTCTTTGTTCGATACAGTCACAAGTACTTTGAATTGTTTTAAAAATCATTTGGCTTTAGATGAATTTACTTTAAATTCGATACAAGCAAGATGTTATATTGCCACTATTAAAAAAGTCATTTTTTATTCCCAGTATAAATATTGTATATCGAGTTGAAAGTTATCTTACATCAATTTTTTTAGGGAAATTCAAATATTAAATTTAAGTTGGTGATAAATTAAAATAAAAAAATTTATTTCAAATCTATATAATATTTAAAGTGTTTCAAATAGTTCGAAAACATTTTGATTTTCCATATTAATGAAAAATTAACTTAAGTCAACTTAAAATGTTAACTCAAGTCAACTTGAGTACTATGACAACTTAAAGTCAATTTTAAGTATATTTTTATTAAATAAATAAACCCGTTTCACCACAAATGAACTTTTAAAATACCCAAACTTTAATGTACATTTTCATTGCTAAGTAATTATAATCGGAGAAACGTCTAAAATAGTGCCTATATTTGAACAGGTTGTGTATAACTTATATGTTATATATTATACATGTATAGGCTATACTTCAATTGACTCTATTTTAGTATTGTCTCCGAAAGATCATGGTAAATCCAATTTAAAGAAACGACAGCTTTTTATATAAAATACATAAAAAAACCTCTTAGCCTCAGTCGTCCCAATTTATGAATAATTCCCTTCCATTAGAGACTTTAAATTCATTTCAGTTGGCAGCACTGTATACACGTGGCACGATGTTACCCGAATACTACCGAGTTTAACCTACTCCAATATTCTCGTTGTGTAGTTAAATGCGAATAAAGGAACGTAGAAAGCCTCTGCTGCTTTGGCGCCAGGCGTTCGCCCAAAGTATACAAACCATTACAACCGATATTAAAGCTAATTAAAACCGTTACATTGTTAACGTTAGTGGCCTGGTAGTGCGGTGGTGTGTCATTAAAGCTCAATAATGGGGCCTAACCATAAATTAAACAAACTTTCTTACTAAAACAAAGGATTTCTAATGGAAAACTATCTTCTTTTTAAAGGATACGATTATATTCCATGTATCTAAACGGAGTCCTTCCTCAAGATACCTTCCTTGTACCTTCATAGATTCCTTCAGAGGTTAGGCGTAATAGGGACCAATCCTCAGAATGTCATTCAGTATCATTCCCTTAGCATGGTCTTGCAAACAACATCCCTTCCTAGTATCATCTTCAGATGCCTTCAGAAATTTGACGGTAATAGGAACTAATTCTCAGAATGTCATTGCGTACCATTCTCTTAGCATGGTCATGCAAACAAGATCCCTTCTTTATATCTCCCTCAGATTCCTTCGACGTTTTACATTAATAGGGACTAATCCTCAGAATGTCGTTGTGTACCATTCTCTTAGCATGGTCATGCAAATAAGATCCCTTCCTTATATCTTCCTCAGATTCTTTTAGACGTTTGACGGTAATGCTGACTAATCTCCAGAATGTCGTTGTGTAATACTCTCTTAGCATGGTCTTGCAAACAAGATCCCTTCCTTATATCTTCCTCGGATTCCATCAGAAGTTAAACAATAATGAGGACTGAACCTCAGAGTGTCGTTGAGTACCATTCTCATAGCATTGTCTTGCAAACACCATCACGACCTTTTGTCTACCTCAGATTCCTTATGAAGTTTGACGGTAATAGGAACTAATCCTCAGAATGTCGTTGTATACCATTCTCTCAGCATGGTCATACAAAACCGTCCCTTCCTTATATCTTCCTCACATTCTTTCAATAGTATGACGGTAATAAGGTCCAATCCTCAGAATGTCGTTGTGTACCATTCTCTTAGTATGGTCCTGCAATCAAGATCCCTTCATTATATCTTCCTCAGATCCCTTAAGAGGTATGATGGTAAAAGGGACCAACTCTCGGAATGTCGATGTGAACCATTCCTTTAGTATGTTCTTGTAAACAAGATCCCTTTCTTATATCTTCCTCAGATTCCTTCAGACGTTTGACAGTAATAAAGACTATACCTCAGAATGTCGTTGAGTACCATTCTCTTAGCGTGGACATGCAAACACTATCCCTTCCTTATATCTTCTTCAGATTCTTTCAGAAGTATGGAGGAAATAGGGACTAATTCTCAAAATGCCGTTGTGTACCATGCTCATAGAATGGTCTTGCAAACACCATCCCGTCCTTTTGTCTACCTCAGATTCCTTCAGATGTTTAACGTAATAGGGACTAATCCTCAGAATGTCTTTGTGTACCATTCACTTAGCATCGTCTTGAAAACAAGATCCCTTCCTTATATCTTCCTCAGATTCTTTCAGAAGTATGGCGGAAATAGGGACTAATTCTCAAAATGTCGTTGTGTACCATTCTCTTAGCATGGTTTTACAAACAAGATCCATTCCATATATCTTCCTCAGATTCCTTGAGACGTTTGACAGTAATACGTACTAATTCTCAGAATGTCGTTTTGTACCATTCTCTTAGCATGGTCATGCAAATAAGATCAATTCCTTATATCTTCCTCAGATTACTTCAGACGTTTGACGGTAATAAGGACCAACCCTCAGAATGTCGTTGTGTACAAATCTCTCAGTATGGTCCTACAAACCCCCCTTCCTTAATTCTTCCTCACATTCCATCAGTAGTATGACGTAATAAGGTCCAATCCTCAGAATGCCGTTGTGTACCATTCTATTAGTATGGTCCTGTAATCTAAATCCCTTCCTTATATCTTTCTCAAATTCCTTCAGAAGTTTGTCGGTAATAGGGACTAATTTTGAGAATGTCGTTGTGTACCATTCTGTTAGCATGGTCATGCAAACTAGATCCCATCTTTATATATTCCTCAACGTTTTCCTTCGACGTTTTACATTAATAGGGACTAATCCTCAAAATGTCGTTGCACCATTCACTTAGAATAGTCTTGCAAAATAGATACCTTCCTTAAGGCTTCCTCAGATTCTGTCACAAGTTTGACAGTAATAATGACTAATCCTTAGAATGTCGTTGTGTACCATTCTCTTAGCATGGTCATGCAAACAAGATCAATTTCTTATATCTTCCTCAGATTCCTTCAGACGTTTGACAGTAATAAGAACTACCCCTTAGAATGTCGTTGCGTACCATTCTCTTAGCATGGTCTTTCAAACAATATCCCTTCCCTATAACTGTCTCAGATTCCTTTAGAGGTTTGACGCTAATAAGGACTAATCCTTAAAATGTCGTTTTGTACCATTCTCTTAGCATGGTCTTGCAAACAAGATTCCTTCCTTATATCTTCCTCAGATTCCATTAGAAGTTTGACGGTAATAGGGACTAATCCTCAGAATGTCGTTGTGTACCACTATCTCAGCATGGTCATACAAGACCGCCACCTTCCTTATATCTTCCTCACATTCTTTCAATAGTATGACGGTAATAAGGTCCAATCCTCAGAATGTCGGTGTGTACCATTCTCTTAGTATGGTCCTGCAATCAAGATCCCTTTCTTATATCTTCCTTAGATTCTTTCAGACGATTGACGGTAATAGGGACTAATTCTCAGAATGTCGTTGTCTATCATTCTATTAGCATGGTCTTGCAAACATCATCCTTTCCTTATATCTTCCTCAGATTCCTTCAGACGTTTGACAGTAATAGAGACTAATCCACAGAATGACGTTGTGTACCACTCTCGTACCATGGTCTTGCAAACAAGATCCCTTCCTTATATCATCCTCACATTCCTTTAGACGTATGACGGTAATAAGGACCAACCCTCAAAATGTCGGTGGTCATCATTCTCTCAGCATGTTCCTACAAACCCCCCTTCCTTATATCTTTATCACATTCTTTCAGTAGTAAGACGGTAAGAAGATCCAATCCTCAGAATGTCGTTATGTACCATTCTCTTAGTATGGCCCTGCAATTAAGATTCCTGCATTATATTTTTCTCAGATCTCTTTAGAAGTATTACGGTAGTAGGGACCAACCCTCAGAATGTCATTGTGTACCATTCTCCTAGTGGTCTTGTAAACAAGATCCCTTCCTTATATCTTCCTCAGATTCCCTCAGAGATTTGACGGTAATATGGACTAATTCTCAGAATGTCGTTGTGTATAATGATACATTCTCTTAGTATGGTTTTGCAAACACCATCCTTTCCTTATATCTTCCTCAGATTTCTTCAGACGTTTGACGGTAATAAGGACCATTCTTCAGAATGTCGTTGTGTACCATATTATTAGTATGGTCTTGCAAACAAGATCTCTTCCATATATCTTTCTCAGATTCCTTTAGAGCTTTGACGCTAATAAGGACTAATCCTTAAAATGTCGTCGTGTACCATTCTCTTAGCATGGTCATGCAAACAAGATCGCATCCATATATCTTTCTCAGATTCCTTCAGACGTTTGACGGTAAGAGGGACTAATTCTCAGAAAGTCGTTTTGTACCATCCTTTTAACATGGTTTCCAAACAAGATCCCTTCTTTATATCTTCCTCAGTTTTCTTCCGAATATGACGGTAACAATGACCAACCCTCGGAAAGTCGTGTACCATTCTCTTAGGATGGTTATAAAAAAATCCTTTCCTTATATATTCCTCAGATTCCGTCAGTCGTTTACGGTAATAGGTACTAATCCTAAGAATGTTGTTGTGTACCATTCTCTTAGCATGGTCTTGCAACCAAGATCAGTTCTTGATATCTTCTTCACATTCCTTCAGACGTATGGCGGTAATATGGTCCAATCCTTAGAATGTCGTTGTGTACAATTCTCTTAGCATGGTCTTGCAAACAATATCCCTTCCTCATATCTTCCTCAGATTTCTTTAAAAGTATGACGGTAATAAGGACCAACCCTCAGAATGTCATTGTGTACCATTCTCTTAATATGGTATTGCAAACACCATCCCTTCCTTATATCTTCCTCATATTCCTTCAGACGTATGACGGTAATAATGACCAACCCTTAGAATGTGTCGTTGTGTACCATTCTCTTAGCATGGTTTTGCAAACACCATCCCTTCCTTATATCTTCCTGAGATTTCTGCATACGTATGACGGTAAGAATGACCAACCTTCAGAATGTCATTGTGTACCATTCTCTTAGCATGGTTTTGCAAACACCATCCCTTCCTTATATCTTCCTCAGATTCCTTCAGAAGTATGACGGTAATAAGGACCAACCCTCAGAATGTCATTGTGTACCATTCTCTTAGTATGGTCTTGCAAGCACCATCCCTTCCTTATATCTTCCTCAGATTCCTTCAGAAGTATGACGGTAATAAAAGCCAACCCTCAGATTGTCATTGTGTACCATTCTGTTATTATGGTCTTGCAAGCACCATCCCTTCCTTATATCTTCCTCGGATTCCTTCAGAAGTATGACGGTAATAAGGACCAATCCTCGGAATGTCATTGTGTAAAATTCTGTTAGTATGGTCTTGCAAGCACCATCCCTTCCTTATATCTTCCTCAGATTCCTTCAGAAGTATGACGGTAATAAAAGCCAACCCTCAGATTGTCATTGTGTACCATTCTGTTATTATGGTCTTGCAAGCACCATCCCTTCCTTATATCTTCCTCGGATTCCTTCAGAAGTATGACGGTAATAAGGACCAATCCTCGGAATGTCATTGTGTAAAATTCTGTTAGTATGGTCTTGCAAGCACCATCCCTTCCTTATATCTTCCTCAGTTTCTTTCAGAAGTATGACGGTAATAAGGACCAATCCTCGGAATGCCATTGTGTAAAATTCTGTTAGTATGATTTTGCAAGCACAATCCCTTCCTTATATCTTTCTCAGATTCCTTCAGAAGTATGACGGTAATAAGGGCCAACCCTCAGATTGTCATTGTGTACCATTCTGTTAGTATGGTCTTGCAAGCACCATCCCTTCCTTATATCTTCCT
>JBAIZL010000004.1:265726263-265736263 GCA_036971475.1 Prosapia bicincta | reverse complement strand
AAGTACATAAACCATAAACTAACAAAATAGTTTAACATACAACCGCATTAAATAATTTAATTATATATCACCGCCTTTAATTACAATCGCATAACTTTAATTGTATTAATCACTTTTCCATTATTTTATGACTATCCGAAGTTAAAACTTTGTAAATTTGTTAAAACTTACTGAGGCAAAACGTTTTCGCTAGCTCTGTGGTGATCCTCATGATGAAGATCGCCACGTAGCGGTCGAAAATGTTCTGTCTCGGTAAGTTTTTTATTACAACGTTTTAAGTTCGGATAGTCATAAACGAATGTAAAAGTGATAAATTAAGTTTCACCGAACGTAATGGACTACGAAATTCTAGAGATTTTAATTATATATCAATAAACAGTTACATGCATCAATTTAAACAAATTAAACTCTAATATCACGAAAACACAGACTTCATATTCGCGCTATGATTTTATATTCTACTTAGTAGTTCGTGGGCAAAGCTGCGAGTAAGGAGGTTAAATTATTTATATTTATAAAACCTATGTAGTTTAAAATTTTTGATAGTATATAGATGATCAACATAATAGAATACATCTGTGGTTGTGGATACACAGATAAATCTTCAAGCCTCTTTTATTTTCGTATCATTCTTATCTTTGCGCGACCAAGGGTCAATGTCAGTTATTTACGCGGCCAAGTAACACTAAATTTATCTATCGAATCAGCTGAACAATTTAGATACTTATGTGAACAGAAAAAATATTTTCTCTCAAATACTGGTTTAGGTAACCTCTTTGCTTGGCACTCTTGCTATTTTTACATTAAATAACCGATAATCCCCAAAAGTGCAACTGCAACTGTCGGAGACCAGGAATACACACAGGTGAGGCAGTTATGTTTACTCCAATAATCTGTTACTGAATCAGTGTGTGGGTTTGCTGGACTGTATCATATAAACTTGTCTTGCTAGATATTCTTGTTATCTTTTTATAGTTTTGTATTTCCGTAGTTAAGCTTTCGAATAGCTTGGATCTGATTGCCTCGGATTTAAGGTCCCATGGATCGGTATCTTTACTTCTTCTTTAATATTGTATCACTTCTCGATGTAGATTAATTTATAAAATAAAAAGTGCCACTCATCGGAGAGGCCGACAGAAAAATACTTCATTTGATAAATGTATTTAATAGAGATTTTAATATGATCTAGCCTAGGGGTTCCCAAACGTTTTTGGTTCACGCCCTCTCCTCTTGAGATGAAATCCTTCTACACCCCCGTTAACTTTACACTATAAATGGTATGGGCATATGAAAAAATAAAAAAATATTAAATATAATAAAAACGATTTACAGTATTTATTTATTTATTTATACATACTTTCACAAGAAACATGATATACCATTTCAAGTTTTAATTCGCAAGGTAAAATATAACTGATAACAGAAAACACTGTTAGGGAGATGCTTGAAATTACATTAAACTAGCATGCCTATTTGTAGTTGCTTTTTTAGTAAGGGCACAACACAAGTCATTAGCAACATCTAGTTTGTTCCTATAATATTAAATATATTTAATTTATCCCATTACTTTCCAACCGCTCTTGCTCCCCCCCTTGACTTGCCGACACCCCCCCCCAGTTTGGAAACCAATGATCTAGTTAATGTAGTAATTAGTAAAAGAATGATTTAATAGACAATCTGAATAATATGTTGAAGGTATTGAATACAAATTTTATTTATTAAATTTATTTACAATCACTCTTAAAAAGTGTTACATAAGAAATAATTAATTTGAAAAATTGGAATACATAACAAATAACCATTATCACTATATACAATATCAAGAACACAGTGGTACAAAACACACACACACACACACACACACACACACACACACACCAACACACACACACACACACACACACACACACACACACACACACACACACACACACACACACACACAGACACACACACACACACACACACACACATACATACATACATATATATATATATATATATATATATATATATATATATATCAGTTATTATATATTATCGGTTAAAAAATAGTCATTAATAACGCTTTAATGAAACAATATGCAATAACTAAAGTATCTACTTACATAAATAATAAATACATAAATAAATAATATGAAATTAATTAAAAATACACAAGAAAAGTTAAAAATGATTATGATTGAAAATTTAGAAATATATAAAAATAAAATAAAGATACACTTATTGAAGAACAAATACAAATAAAATCATAACATAACACTATTTTGTTGTATGTTCGATGATATCTTAAAAATAAAAAGATAAAATAAATAGGAGGTATTGGCAGTTGTATAACCAAGCAGATAAGATAAGCACTGACTGATCCTTGGGACATAGTGCAAATATAGGGGCAGTCAAAATGTAGTCTTGAAACTCTGTGTAATTTGTACGTTGGAGAATGCTGATACTGCAAACCAGCGAAAAGCTTCACTTTCGCTTAGTAAAAATGTATTAGGAAAAATTAAAAGTCATATATCCTTGTTCATGAAAATATTATTCAATCATATATAATTACGGTAAAAACTCGATTAACCGTCACCGTCGGTACCGTGGCCAAGACTGTTGAGCGAATAGAAGGATAACAGAAACACTGTATTATTCCTCCGAAACTTTACCTCAATCAACTCACTCTCATATCACTCTCACAGTAATATAATATATTTAGGAGCGAAAAGAACATAAACACGATTGTATAAGCAAATGAAACTATTTATTACATGATAAAAAGATCCGCACAGTAGCTAAAAATGCAGCAAAATAATGTACAGTAATATAAAGTTACAGGTGAAATAGTTCATGTAGCTTCAAACAAAGCGAACGCGTCACTGCACCTTAATACTTTAGCTGCCGCCCACAATATCGGCGTTTCCATAAAGAATTGCCAAAATATTTTAAGCTTATTTTTAAATAATGTGTGCTTATTCTTTGTTCCCCTATCAAATCTAGGTATGAATATACGTTTCTTATCATAATATTTATAAAATATACGTGTCTGGCCAATTGGCCCGACAGTTTTATCCTACCGTAAATGATACGTAAATAAACTCCGTCGGACCATTTGGCCTGACATTGTCTTTTATTTAATTATATTTTCTTATTTGTGCAACACTGGTTTAATATTTTCTTTTAAACAACAAACAACAAAACTACAATTTCATGTTACGGTTATCCACACAATAAGCTGACTGGCGACAAAAGTGTTTTGGCGCTTATCACTAAGACATGTAAACGTGTCACATGTGAGTTTATAAATATTTTGTATGTAGAACTAAAGTGTAATATATTCTCTCTCTGATGAGTAATGCTTCAGGTCCAATAAATTCTATCCAAGAATCATAATAAGTAAAAGTTTTAAAACCAAATCATTTACTTCTTAATGAATTTACTTCCTAGTAAGGATGAGTTTATCTAAGTGTATCAATGTTTTACTTAACTTCAAGCAAGTCCGTTTTTAAGGATTATTTTACAAATAAATATTTAGTGAATATTTCCATCTTACTTTTTTAGTTTTGTGAAAGTTTGAAAACAGTAGTGAAATCAATATAATAGGTTATAACAAATATGTGTGTCGGCCCGTAACTACTGAGAGAAAGCTCCTAGAATAACATCATGTTTTAATGCTGTCGGCGTTTATCTATCAATTATATCTGCAAGTAGTGTGAAGCTTGTTTTTTAATACAGTGGCTTCATTTTTCCAAAAGTAGCAACAACAGCTGAGTAGTACGAATAAACATAGCGTTACTTTATTCGGTTCAGGGTACTGGCTGTCGGGTCAAGTACGATTTTAGTTTGACGACTTTACCGTGACGTTAGCTCCAAGATTTCTGTTGTTTATTTCGCCCTTTCCACGCACTAACCCTGTAACGGACTAGGTTAAACATTACAATAAAAAATATTAATGACAAACAATAGAAGAACGAAGGGGAGGTAACTCGAAAAATATTATGAACTTCATGAGGAAAGAAAATTCCATAGTTGATCAAGAAACGTGGGTGGATTTCATAACAGAAAACAATCTACGCGAAAGAGAGTTCAGTATAGGCCTGATCGAACTCTCTGGGATTTACAACGTACAATGTCATGAAGATGTACAAGGTACCATCTCCACGTTCGGTAGGATTACTGTTAACGAATATAACCAAGGATAAAATCGCTAGTGCAGATACTTACATTCAAATCTAAGTAAATTAAGCTTTGTCTGCATAATTACCACTGAAACTATGCTTTGAGCATTACTTTTATGCGAGGGGAAGTATTTTATCAAAATTTAAAATAACATTTTTGAACTCTTTTTCGGCTTTAGTATTTTCAAAAATTGTTTATTTATCTCTTTTATTGCCCTGTAAATGCAGCACACTGGTTCCTTTATATTGGAAGTTCGGACATCGTGAAAGAATTTGTTAAATTGAGGTGTAAATTTGTAAAGACAGGTTTTTGGGGTCGCTGCGTAAAAATAAAACGTCAAAATAATTGAATTTGGCAATTTTTTATTCACAATAGGTTTAAGAAAAGTATTTTTTGAGTAACTATCGACCAAATAGCCGAAATAAAACAAAAACATTAACAATTGTTTTAATGTACAAAATTTATGGTAAAATGCATGAAGCTTGCAAAAAGATTTTTAATTGCAAATATACGAATTATGTTAGAAATCTTTAAAATATTATTTATTTATATGTTTTTGAGGTTGCTGAACAAGAATATGATGCCAAAATAATTGAATATTGAAATTAAGTGTGAAAATGTCGCAATTAAATTTGTTTTCCCAATAGCTTTAAAAAATAATATTTGATAAACTATCGACCACCTTGCTGAAATAATACCGAAAAATTTAAAAAAAAACATTTTTAATATACAAAAATGCGCATAATTTTTTATCATTAATAAGTTTTTTAATAATAATTTTAAAAATATGGCCTCTTTGGGGGTTTTCAGGTCCCTACTACTTATATTTATCACTCTATATAACACTTTAAACCGAATCTCAATGAACCCTTATATTTTTTATTAATTGAAACTATAGTTTTCCTAAATATTTTTCTCTTCTTAAATAACAATTTGTAAGAGTTGAGCACTTCATCAAGAATTTGTATGTTAATATATAAAACGTACTTACGTTTCTGAGAAGAATACATTTTTCAAAATTAAAATCTATTCACTAGTTTTTACTTTATGTGTCTTCAAATTCGAAAATCATTTGGCGCTTAGAAGAAAATATCAAGCATAGCTTACCTTTATGTTATCTTATCTTCTAAATTCTGTAGCAAGGAAAAGTTATCACGAGAACTTCGAATCATGTTACGCCAGCATTTACTCTACCGCTCTGTCATAGTTAAAAGACTTGTGTATCTTTTTTTCCTACAATGTCCGAATTTCTATTATATAGGGACCACTGTGTGCCGGTAGCTAAGCCATGTATTGCTAGTGTAAAATTTTATTGTTGTGGGAAAACACATTCTGCATATATGGCTGTCTTGCGTAACACTGCCATATTAACACGAGAATCAAAGTCGGGAAGCGGGAAGAGCTTATTGGCTAAATTAATGAACTAATTTTAGCAGTGCAACCTGAAATCGCATCTGGGGAAGGGGATTTGGTATTGACATTCCGCGGGACTTGGGTAAATTTATAACCGCAAGGCAAAAGTTGCTCCATTGTACGGCGCTCCGACGCCTGAAATTAGAACGTGTTGACAAATTGAGTGAATTAAATTTGTTCCTAGTTTAATGCAGATGTAAAGAGAGATTCAAGTGCATGTGTGATATTTGTTTCAGGAAACCGGTTACACAATTATAAGAAATAGAAAAATAATAAAAGCATTTTTTTTTTTTAATTATAAAGATCTGCGTCACTAAAAGATATAGGCCTATTGGATCCACGAGATTTCTTCAAACCTTATTTTCTATCGGGACTTCTTCAAACTACTATTTTCGTTACAAAAATCTGTCTTGAAATTTCTAATAACTATTCTTCGATTCTGTTAGATATATTCGTAAAGGGAACTTTCTGCCTTTTCTAACGTTATAATCCAAAACTTGAAGAGTAATCTTTTTAGAACTTAAAAGTGTTATCTAAGTTTTGAAAACGGAGTTACCAATCGATGTGAGCACATTGAAGTAGCCTACGGAAATTGAAACATATTTATCAAGACCGTCTCAACTTGTTTATTACAAATATTTTCTCTAAACTTTTATTTTTTTAAAAAAAATTTAGTTTCTCTAAAATGGTTCATCAAAGTTGTTAAATTTAACATTACCTGTACAGGAGGTACCGAACCCCCTTAAATCAAGTTATAGTATTTAATTTTCATTCTCAGGGTTTTAAATTACAATCAATTCTATAAATCCCTCACATATTAAGTAATTTTTGGCAAAAAAAGTTACTGTACATCTGTCCATATGCATTTATATAATATCAAGAGCACAGTGGTACAGTATATTACAATAATTATATTGGCAAAAAAGGAAATACCAAAAAATAATTAAAATAAGACAGATATTATAGGTTAATAAAACCTTATGTTCGTTTCGATGTCCATGTCATCATCATCTTCAGTCTTATTACAAAGTTAATATCTAAAATACAATCATTTACAAACTTGACTGACAAATAGGCTGACTACAAATAGCATCTACATTCCTCCGTATATTGTCCTGAGAAATGTTTTAAATTGATACAAATAGTACCTACATTCCTCCGAATATTGTCCTGAAAAACGTTTTAATTTGCTAAAAATAGCACCTACATTCCTCGGTATATTGTCCTAAGAAATGTTTTAATTTGCTACAGATAGCACCTACATTCCTCCGTATATTGTCCTGAGAAATGTTTTAATTTGCTACAAATAGTAACTACATTCCTCCGTATATTGTAGTGAGAAATGTTTTATTTTCTACAAATAGTACCTACATTCCTCCGAATATTGTCGTGAAAAACATTTTAATTTGCTACAAATAGCACCTACATTCCTCGGTATATTGTCCTAAGAAATGTTTTAATTTGCTACAAATAGCACCTACATTACTGCGTATATTTTCCTGAAAAATGATTTACTTTCTACAAATAGCACCTACATTCCTCCTTGTATTGTATTGTCCTCAGACATGTTTTAAATTGATACAAATAGTACCTACATTCCTCCGAATATTGTCCTGAAAAACGATTTAATTTGCTACAAATAGCACCTACATTCCTCGGTATATTGTCCTAAGAAATGTTTTAATTTGCTACAAATAGCACCTACATTACTGCGTATATTATCCTGAGGAATACTTATAATTTGCTACAAAGAGCACCTACACTCCTGCGTATATTATCCTGAGGAATACTTATAATTGCTACAAAGAGCCCCTACACTCTTGCGTATATTATCCTGAGGAATACTTATAATTGCTACAAAGAGCAATTACACTCCTGCGTATATTTTCCTGAGGAATACTTGTAATTGCTACAAAGAGTACCTACACTCCTGCGTATATTATGCTGAGGAATACTTATAATTGCTTCAAAGAGCACTTACACTCCTGCGTAAACTATCCTGAGGAATACTTATAATTGCTTCAAAGAGCACTTACACTCCTGCGTAAACTATCCTGAGGAATACTTATCATTGCTACAAAGAGCACTTACACTCCTGCGTACACTATCCTGAGGAATACTTATAATTGCTTCAAAGAGCACTTACACTCCTGCGTACACTATCCTGAGGAATACTTATAATTGCTACAAAGAGCACTTACACTCCTGCGTACACTATCCGTATAAATACTTATAATTGCTTCAAAGAGTACTTACACTCCTGCGTACACTATCCTGAGTAATACTTATAATTGCTACAAAGAGTACTTACACTCCTGCGTAAACTATCCTGAGGAATACTTATCATTGCTACAAAGAGCACTTACACTCCTGCGTACACTATCCTGAGGAATACTTATAATTGCTTCAAAGAGCACTTACACTCCTGCGTACACTATCCTGAGGAATACTTATAATTGCTACAAAGAGCACTTACACTCCTGCGTACACTATCCGTATGAATACTTATAATTGCTTCAAAGAGTACTTACACTCCTGCGTACACTATCCTGAGGAATACTTGTAATTGCTACAAAGAGTACCTACACTCCTGCGTATATTTTCCTGAGGAATACTTATAATTGCTACAAAGAGCACTTACACTCCTGCGTACACTATCCTGAGTAATACTTGTAATTGCTACAAAGAGTACCTACACTCCTGCGTATATTTTCCTGAGGAATACTTATAATTGCTACAAAGAGTACTTACACTCCTGCGTACACTATCCTGAGGAATACTTGTAATTGCTACAAAGAGTACTTACACTCCTGCGTACACTATCCTGAGGAATACTTGTAATTGCTACAAAGAGCACTTACACTCCTGCGTACACTATCCTGAGGAATACTTGTAATTGCTACAAAGAGACCCCCACACTCCTGCGTATATTTTCCTGAGGAATACTTATAATTGCTACAAAGAGTACTTACACTCCTGCGTACACTATCCTGAGGAATACTTGTAATTGCTACAAAGAGTACCTACACTCCTGCGTATATTTTCCTGAGGAATACTTATAATTGCTACAAAGAGTACTTACACTCCTGCGTACACTATCCTGAGTAATACTTATAATTGCTACAAAGAGTACTTACACTCCTGCGTACACTATCCTGAGGAATACTTGTAATTGCTACAAAGAGTACCTACACTCCTGCGTATATTTTCCTGAGGAATACTTATAATTGCTACAAAGAGTACTTACACTCCTGCGTACACTATCCTGAGTAATACTTATAATTGCTACAAAGAGCACTTACACTCCTGCGTACACTATCCTGAGGAATACTTGTAATTGCTACAAAGAGTACCTACACTCCTGCGTATATTTTCCTGAGGAATACTTATAATTGCTACAAAGAGCACTTACACTCCTGCGTATATTTTCCTGAGGAATACTTATAATTGCTACAAAGAGCACTTACACTCCTGCGTATGTTATCCTGAGGAATACTCATAATTGCTACAAAAAGCCCCTACACACTTGCCTATATTATCCTGAGGAATACTTATAATTGCTACAAAGAGCACTTACACTCCTGCGTACACTATCCTGAGGAATACTTATAATTGCTTCAAAGAGCACTTACACTCCTGCGTACACTATCCTGAGGAATACTTATAATTGCTACAAAGAGCACCTACACTCCTGCGTACACTATCCGTATGAATACTTATAATTGCTTCAAAGAGTACTTACACTCCTGCGTACACTATCCTGAGGAATACTTATAATTGCTACAAAGAGTACTTACACTCCTGCGTACACTATCCTGAGGAATACTTATAATTGCTACAAAGAGTACTTACACTCCTGCGTATATTTTCCTGAGGAATACTTATAATTGCTACAAACAGTACCTACACTCCTGCGTACACTATCCTGAGGAATACTTATAATTGCTTCAATGAGCACTTACACTCTTGCTTACACTATCCGTATGAATACTTATAATTGCTACAAAGAGCACTTACACTCCTGCGTACACTATCCTGAGGAATACTTATAATTGCTACAAAGAGCACTTACACTCCTGCGTACACTATCCTGAGGAATACTTATAATTGCTACAAAGAGTACTTACACTCCTGCGTACACTATCCTAAGGAATACTTATAAGTACTACAAAGAGCACCTATACTCCTGCATATATTATTTTGAGGATTACTATAATTGCTACAAAGAGCACTTACACTCCTGCTTTTATTGTTCTGAGATAAATTTGAATTTTCTAAATTTGGGCACTAACACTCCTGCGTATGTTACTCTCAGAAATGTTTAGTTTGATTTTTTATTTTGGTCTTTATAACAATTTTTACACAATTGCTTCCTTTGCACTATTGTATTTTGGATTTCCGGGTTCATCGAGCCATCATT
>JBAIZL010000004.1:265706263-265718763 GCA_036971475.1 Prosapia bicincta | reverse complement strand
GTTCTTCTTAGACATGGTCCTCCTGAATACCGGAACCCTCCCGACATTTGAGAGGAATAGTGGAAGCTCGATCGTTGATCTTACATGGGCTAGTCCCAGCTTGACCAGGGGGGGGGCAATGCCTGGACGGTACATGATATTTTCAATATGAGCGACCATCGGGTCATCAGCTTTGAAGTGATGGAGGAACAGGTTAAGAAGGGGCCCTCACGTAAAAGGACGAACCTTAAAGGATGGAACGCTAGTAAATTCGATGCGGAGCTATTCCAAGTGACCTTCAATAGCGAAGCCATTACAGCAAATGATGCACAGAATGAGGTGAAGGAAGTAATGTGCAGAGTTGCCGCTGCATGTGACGCCACAATGACGCGAAAGCGTCCGAGAAATGATCACCCTCCCATGTATTGGTGGAATAATGACATGGCCAACAGTCGCCAGGAGGCCATCCGAGCAAGAAGAAGCGTCACTAGAGGCAGGAAAAAACCGAACTATAGCGACCGGAAGGAATCCTATAAAGCTGCGCGGCTCAAACTGGCCATCAAAAGCAGTAAGGCACACTGCTGGCAAGAACTAGTGGAACAGGTAGAAGGTGACCCATGGGGCAGACCATATAAAGTGGTTATGAAAAGAGTAAAACCTCAATCACAGGCCTCACCCACCTGTCCGGTTCTATTGGGGAGGATTGTCACGGACCTCTTCCCGCGACAACAACAGCTACAGATAGGTAACTTCTGCACTGACGAGCCGGTCCCACCGATAACATTAGAGGAGCTAATGTCTGCGAGCTCAAGATTGAGAAACAATAAGACACCAGGACCCGACGGTATCCCGAACATTGCCCTGAAAAGAGCCATAAATATAGCGCCAGGGATGTTCCTACATATGTACAATAGATGCGTACAGGAAGGGCACTTTCCTACCAAATGGAAGCTGCAGAGACTTGTCCTTTTGTCAAAAGGAAAAAAGCCACCGGACGAACCATCATCCTATCGTCCACTCTGCATGCTTGACTCGGCGGGAAAGATTCTTGAGCGGATTATGTATACAAGAATAGAGGAAATAGTTGAAAAGCATCTTTCAGATAGTCAGTATGGTTTTCGCAGAGGAAGGTCAACGGCTGATGCGATTAATATGGTAGTTAGCACAGCAAAGGATGCGACTACAGGAGACAGATGGACTGATGGTGAGAAAAAATACTGCGCAGTAGTCACTCTGGATATGCAAAATGCATTCAACTCTGCAAGGTGGGGTAGAATAATGGAAGCACTGGACCAGTTCGATGTCCCTAAGTACATGCAGAAGTTGGTGGCCAGCTACTTCACTGACCGACTTCTGCAATATGACACAGATGAGGGACAAAAAATGTATAAAGTTAGTGGAGGAGTGCCACAGGGCTCGGTCCTGGGACCGCTCTTGTGGAATGTAATGTACAACGGTCTCCTTGAAGTGAAGATCCCGAGAATGGTATCGCAGGTCGCGTTTGCAGACGATGTCGCCCTGGTGATTGTGGGAAAGTTCCTGGAGGACATACAAAACCTGTTTAACGAAACATTCAGAAAATATGCCGACTGGATGAGGGAAGCAGGACTCAAGATAGCAATGCATAAGACAGAGGTAGTGCTCATAACTAGCAGGAAGAAAAGGGAAACAATTACACTGCAAGTTGGGGATCATGTGGTTGAGTCCAAGGCGTCAGTACGATACTTAGGAGTAATGATAGATGCACGTCTCAACTTCAAGGATCAAGTAGTGCATGCCAGCTCCAGGGCGGCAGCAGTTGGAGGAGCATTATCCCACATCATGCCGAATGTGGGTGGTCCTAAACCAAGAAGACGAGCGCTCCTTGGGTCAGTTGTGACATCAATACTGACCTATGGTATTGCCATTTGGGCAAAAGCACTAGAGCTACAAGAATGCCAAAGAAGAATATACCCAGTTGGCCGGCAAATGGCATTAAGAATCACCAGCGCGTTTAGGACTGTCTCTAGGGACGCTGCTCACGTGATCTCGGGACTACTGCCGATCGAGATTATTGCAGAGGAATATAGGAGACGGTATCGGCGAAGAACGCGAGAACCGGTGGAGGCAAAAGATTCCAGAACAAGGGAAAGGGAGAAGAGTCTACAACGATGGCAAGTGGAGTGGGATGGTTCTGAAAGGGGCAGGTGGACCCACCAGCTCATCCCACGGATAGCGGAATGGACCAACCGTCAGCACGGTGATCCCAACTACTACCTGACGCAGCTACTTACTAGACATGGATGCTTTCGACAATACTTATATAAGTATAAGCAAGAGGACTCACCGAATTGCCCAGTATGTCATGGAGCAGAAGAGGACGCGAGGCATGTGTTCTTCACATGTCCAAGATTTGACCCACAGCGAAGAGAATTCGAAAGGCTAACCAACGTGGCGATTACGCCAGAAAATTTAGTAGAGCAAATGCTCGCATCAGAAACTATATGGAACGCCACAACGGACTTCACCAGAGATGTGATTACAGAACTGCGGAAGGAAGAAAAGAAAAGGAAAGTACACCCAGCTAATAGTTAGTGGGGGACGTAGGTAAGGAAAAAGATGGGAGAGCGTAAGCGCTAATGCCGCCCCGTGAAGTAGTGCCTAGCGGCGGTCCCGCGGGGAAATAAGGCTTTTGGAAAGAGGAGAAGGGGGGTTTTTTAGTCGGTAGGCGTCTCGGCTCCATACTGAGATGAATCCGACACTACCCATAACATCGGGTGACTTTTGAAGATCTTTCCCCCACCTCACACACACACACACACACACACACACACACACACACACACACATAGACACACACACACACACACACACACACACACACACACACACACACACACACACACAAACACACACATAGACACACACAAATACACAAACACACACACACACATATACATACACACACACACACACACACACACACACACACATTGAACACTTCACGGGCATAGGTTCTTCTTAATAAATTATTTAATTTTTTCTTAGCTGAATCCGTTTATACACTAACCTGCCCCTACCTCTAAGTAACTCCACATTCCCGCCCACAGTCCACCCCTCCTTTACCCCTACTTTGAATTCAAGATATCCCATAACTTGAACGTCGTGTCAGAAGTGATCCGTGTTGATAATGAGTCAAACAATTTAACTCATAAGTCATTCGTGTAAGTGCGAGTTATTTAATAACTTTAGCGTGTTCAGTTATGCTCACTTATTTATTATTTTATAAGCTTCCTTTATTTTTTTTAACTAACGAAATATTATAAGTAAAGAAACTTAATGAAAGTTTTAATAGAATATAATTAATAATAAAAAAATGTAATTGTTAGAAAAACCTTCACTAGATATTGCAAGTTTACTGAATAACAATTTTATTTAACGAGTTTATTGAAGTCGGGTCCTGAAAAGTGCAAGACGAGCCTAAGGACTTCAAAAACTGGAATACAAACATTAAACTCATCATTATATTGATGTTGTAGTAAGTTTTATTTGGATATATATTATTATATTTATCAACTCATTAGAAATATTTAATAAGATTTTAAAGCAAAGTAACATAACCTACGTATGAAAACAGCTGTTCTACAACATAACTTATAAAACTATCTGTTGTGTGATCATATGTTATCTTTGGTTTATGCTAATTTAATTGTATACAGGACAGATATACAGGTATTTAGATGTGTTAGACCCAACTGGATGATGTTTTTACTCTACAATTTTTCAAATAAGTCGTGTAAAATAATTATTCACTTCAAATTTATAACAAAAAAAACAATTTACTGTAACATATATAAGTTAATTAACTATATTTTATTTGGTATATTAGGGTTTTTAAAATGGATAAAATATCGAAGCACCTACAACTTGTGTTCTGAAAACTCTACTCAAAGGCATCTGTTCTACAATATAACGTACAGCACTAGCTATTTTATGATCAGATGTTATTTAGTTTAAGTTAAGTTAGTTGCATACAGGCTATATATACATGCATTTAGATATGTTAGAGCCAACTGGATGATTGCTTACTGTACAATGTTTCCAATCAGTCATGCAAAATAATTATTCACTTCACGTTTATAACAAAAAAACACAACTTACTATAGATTAGTTTTAAAGTTTAATAATTATTTATTATATGTTATATTACGGTTTTTAAAATGGGTAAAGTATCGAAACACCTAAAACATGTGTTCTGAAAAAACTTTACTCAAAGTTTCGATCTCATTGCCGCTTCATTTTAGGGAATAATTTGATTTATTATTACTTTCCACACACATAGATAATATGTATGTGTGTGTGGGGGGGGGAGGTGTATGTACCATATGTGTGTGAGTGTGTGTGTACTAATTGTGTGTGTGTGTGTGTGTGTTTCTGGGTGTGAGTGTGTGTGTGTGTGTGTGTGTGTGTGTCTACGATGTGTGTGTGTGTGTGTGTGTGTGTGTGTGTGTGTGTGTGTGTGTGTGTGTGTGTGTGTGTGTGTGTGTCTACGATGTGTGTGTGTGTGTGTGTATGTGTCTACGATGTGTGTGTGTGTGTGTGTTTATGTATGTGTGTGTGTGTGTGTGTGTGTGTGTGAGTGTGTCTGTTTATGTATGTATGTATGTATGTGTGTGTGTGTGTGTGTGTGTGTGTGTGTGTCTGTGTGTGTCTGTTTATGTATGTATGTATGTATGTATGTGTGTGTGTGTGTGTGTGTGTGTGTGTGTGTTTATGTATGTATGTATGTGTGTGTGTGTGTGTGTGTGTGTGTGTGTGTGTGTGTGTGTGTGTGTGTGTGTGTGTGTGTTCTGGGTGTGAGAGTGTGTGTGTCTACGATGTGTGTGTGTGTGTGTGTGTGTGTGTGTGTGTGTGTGTGTGTGCGTGTGTTACATTGGAATATAAGGTTATGAATTTTAAGAAATAGTTAACATAATAACTTGCAAATTAAAATTTACAGAATAAAGCTCCGTCAATTAATAAATGTTTTATTACGTTATTGTATTATAATGGTATCAGATACGTAGGCACATATACCTGGGAAGATTTACCGATCTACTCTTTAACCAAATCATAAAAAATACCAAATAATACAAATAACGACCTTTCACACCAGAGAGTAAATTATGTAATAACTTCCCAGTAGACAAATATTTACCAATGAAGAAATACTATAAAAAAAATAAAATTATTTTTACCTTGAAGAAGTAATTTAATCCTAGGGATTGTCATTATTTTAATGTCTTGAAATGTCTGAAACGTGTTTGAAACGAATCGTTGAATGACGTCATTTCCTATTAGGGCTTGTGTAATTAATTTTTTTATGACGATTGTAACATGAACATTTTAGGAAAAAAAGATTAAATTCCAAATAAAGATCACGCAAATAAAAATATCGGAAGAATGAAATACTGTAGCTGGTTTAGATAAAAATTGTAGAATGAATTAAAATTATGGAATTTTATATTATATTTTATTATTAATTTTTTTCATTCTAATTCAAGAACGACGAGTTAATGTTTAATGAATGCATTGTATTATCTTAGTTGTAGCTGTGGTCATTTCTCTAGCAGTAGGATTTGTGTGTCGTGTCGCCGTAAGGGATTATGTTACATTCTTCTCTCGGAGAGACTAAGGACTTCGTTGTGTTACTAAATGCTCCCCTTAAACCAAGGGGAAACGTACAATACACAATACTTCACGCAATACACACTTATGCACATATTTAAAGCGATTGAATAACGTGGCGAGTATTACATAGTTCGCTAAAATTACAAGTGAAATTTTAAATTTCAGATTGTTAAAACCCATTTGACACAATCTATATAAAAAGCTGTTTTTTTTTTTTATATGTATAAAACATGGATTTCAAACGAGTATTAAAAAATATATTCTAAAGTTAACTCCTACTTAGGTCAACAAAGAAAAACTTTATTTTAGTTACTTTTTTGAATAATTACAAATAACGTAAATAAAGTAACATAACCTATGCGTTAAAACAGCTGTTCTACTACATAACCTATAACATAAAATCAGCTGTTTTATGAAATCATACGTTATCACTTATTTTAGGCCAAATGAAACAAAATAACTATATTGCATACCTTGCCCCTTCTGTGAAAAGTTTTTCTCCCATATAAAACTAACATTAACTCATTATTGAATTTATTTAAGAAATTATTATTTGAAAAATTGTTTCAACATTAATTGTCATCCACTACAAGTTTAAAAAAAATATATTAGGACTTGAGTGGATGAATAAAAGGTATTTTTTTAACGATAGAAAATTTGAACAAGATATATATATATATATATATATATATATAATGTGAACTAATAAAATGGTAAATAATAAATTAAATATTCACATTTAGGATGAAGCTACATCTTTACGATATTGTATAAAATACATATCTTAAAAAACCCTCAAATGTTTACAGATTTGCATATGTTACATTAAACACATTATAAAAACTAGTCTCAAGTAAAAAAACAGTGTTTAAAATTTTAAAATTGCAAACATAAGCTAAATTTACAAAAACAACTTACATTACGTGAGATTTTGTCACGACATAACTATACAGTAGATTCTCGATAGTTCGAGGCACATGGGATCGAGACGGGTAGCTTTGAAATGATCAAAGTTTCAACTTACCCAGAGAGACCCTCTCGAATTAACGAAAACTTGGATTATACGGAAGTACGTCCCGGTACATTGGAAAAATAGAAGTTTTAACGAACCCTAAGACAGTACTATGATTGAGAATGCACAAAATACGTTTACAGAGCTTTATATAAACATTTCTTTGAAATGCTTATTTCATCTTTTAACTATTTCATCTTTTTCTTTCAAATAGTTAAAATACTCACATAGAAATAGGCTCCAATTAACGGAACCTCGAAAAATCGGGACACGAAATTTCGAGACTCTGCCGTATATTACAAATGAGCTACATAGTGTCGGGTTAAGGTAGAGTTGGCTCTTAAAATTAAATGTCTACGAAACTAACCTATACTTGAATCCAACATGTTACCTACATTTTTCGCTGTTTGCAACAACATAGGTATTAATACGAATTTTAGTCAACTTTAATTTGTTTTTTTTTCTAATATTACTGTAACTGGATAATGGTGTATATATTTGATGATTATTAAATGTAGTGAAAAATAATGCTTTATTTTATAAAGAGACATTCTATTATATACATCTTCTTCAAATTATCAATCGTTAATAAAAGACTTTTTATTTATTCACTCAAGTTAAAATATATTTTTTAAATTTTCCAAATATTTATTTAATAATGAATTAATTTTAGTTTTACATGGGAGAAAAACCTTTCATTAAATGGGTAAGGTATGCAATAAAAATCTTTCGTTCTATTTGGCTTAAAATGAGTGATAACATATGATTTCATAAAACAGCTGATTTTATGTTAAATGTTACGAGGTAGAACAGCTGTTTTAACGCATGGGTTGTGTTATTTTATTTATATTAATTGTAAGTATTCAGTAAAAAGTATTACAAATTTTTTGACTCAAGTAGAAATTGACTTCTAATAAAGAAATATGTTACCTGTTTGAAATCAATTTTTCATACATATTGTAACAGTTGAGCCTTTTTCCTGGGGTAAGTATTTATCAGGGCTTTATTAAAAATGTGTGTTAATTACTAATTAACAAATTAATTACCTTACTTACCCAGGGCTCTATCTAGTTCTCCGTTTCAGCCAGGCATAATAATGTTTTTCTGTAAACGATCTTCTGATATCTTCGGAAGATAGAACTAGGTTACTTGAAATAATTTTTAAAATTCAAAGTTATACAATTTATTAATCAGTTACAAATTACAAAAGAACAAAAGACAGCAATGTGTCGAGTAATTTACTTTTAATTACTGCTAGTTATTCAATACTTTTTAACTACTTATTGACCTTTAAAATTTATATATATATCGAGAAGATAGTAACTTAAGATTTCCAATTAAATTTTTAGATATGAATATTCAAAGGACAATATCTACCGTTCATGTGTTAACCGTTTATCAATTAAAAATTCTTCAACTTAGTTAACATTAAAATACATTTTCTTTATTATCATCTAAAACGTACCTGCTTGTGCACATTACTTATAAAACACTTTAAAACATATTAAACATTGCCCATGACTTTTGGAATCAATAATCACTTAACACATCGCTCTTGCAAATCAGCGCACTTAAACAAAAATGATATTAACCTTTACTCATTTGAAATACATAAATAATCGCTTCTGACTTCTTCTTTTATTGCGTTAATAAAATTTGGTACCGGCCTTGACATCTTAAAATTTGGAATACTGGAAGCTTATAAATTTCTAGGTTACGTCCGAAAATGCCATCACGTCTGTTCTGTTCAAGAACCTCTCGAGAAGTGGGGATGTTGCAAGGACGCGCTAACTGAATTTTCCCACCCTTGGTTACTATTTCGAATTTTTCGATTGGTGCATTGGATCAGGCGATATCAGACCATGCTTACGTCACATGAGGTGATGTCAGTTAATTACCCTGAGTTACTAACTCGTACGATATTTTACATTTTTACCCGCTAGGGGCGCTACTATCTATGCTAGCTTCATAATGTGCACCAAGAAAACAAAAATTTTCTTTTATATTGGGACGATATAATTATTAAATAAAAATTAAATATATAAATGAATTTATATGTAACACCTTATTTTTAAGAGTGTTACAATATAAGAGTAGAAAAACACTTTATTATAAAGATTGGGTCAAATACGTCTTAACAATCTGAAATTTAAAAATTCATTTTTTATTTTATGGAACTTTGTAAAACTCGACTTTGGTTGGAAATATGTGTATTAGTTTGTGTTGTAGGAAGTAGGCCTACAGTGTATTGTACGTTTCCGTACAATCGATATTAGTAACAGATATTGTAAACAGACAATCGATAATACTACAACCACGCTCAACTGAATGACTTGTCAATATGATTTCATATGACAGAGTTTTATAAAAAAGTATATGAAATATACAGGATAGGGGAATGCCTCTCCACAGGTTCGACCTGTGAGCGGTAGGTGGGAAATAAAATACCTCCCGCGGTGCAAACAGGCAGAGCTTCAACCTCTTTGGAGGCAATTGCACCCCTCTCTGTGAATAGTGCAATCGACCATGTTACCGCGTTCGGGGTAGCCGACGCGCCAAGAGCTGAAGTCCTGGCACTTGGTGAGAGAAGTATGCGACGAGGACACTCAATGTCTTAAGTCCGTCCTCACCTTCAACTTGAAGACACGGCAACAACAACAACATAAAAAGTTGGGTTATGTATTTGTCATAAATGTTGTGACATAAATGTCACATAAAAAACACAGAAAGCGCCTAAATAAACAGTACTGAAATTGAATCAGCCGTAGTTTGAATGATGAAAAACTTCCAAGAACGGTACGATTGTTGCCTTAAATTGAACGAAGGTCGTATGGTACCCTAATCAAACCGTTATAGCTTATTTTTACTCGTATGTGTTTGTAACAATGTGCAAATAAAATAAAATGAAATCTTGCATCTGTTTCAGTAATACGGTTGTAGACATACGTAATTAGACACATACGGTAATATACATTATATTTATTTATACGGGTCAGTAGCTTAGAGTGTGGTAAAATGTGGATAAGGGATATGTACATCTTTTGTCTCTTTTTTGTGGAATAATACAATGAGTCAACGAATATTAGTGACAAAGTCACCGGGACACAAATATCGACCATCCCTACCATAAACGGGGTAGCCTACTACTGTAATAACACAAATGGATTTGATTAAATATTAGTATTCTATCGTATATATAGTATCTTATATAGTATATATCTATAGCTTCATTTTTTAATTTTAAAAATGTCTACCGACAAATTTACTTAAGTGAAATCATTTATAGGGTGAAAACTGAATAACTTTATAAAATAGGGCCCTACCGGTGGCTAAACAATGTTGTATTCTCTGGAGCTAGGAGCTTCTTGTGGTAATTCAGTACTCTATTTGTTGGTACAAATCCAATTGTAAAATATAATTAATTTTCTTTCGCGAGTGCAAAAAAACGAATAAGACTTTAATTCTATCTCAGAATTTAAATTAGACAGATAACATCTTTCATTGAAAATTCGTTCTCTTAATCTGAATGAGAGGTTTAAATCCTTCTTGAGCTAAGTAAGGCATTAAGTACATTATCTCCTGAGAAATAATATTCTTTATTTAGTTTCTCTACGAATCTGTATGATCTCTTTTTAGTTAAAATACTCTTTCTGTCTATAATGATGAGTTTAATAATAGATGGGAGAGCTATTATACACTCCATTTGTATTATACGTCCATAGGTTTGGTCTTCTTCTCAATATCAGGTGTTTAGTGTCTCACTCTCATATTCCTCTTCTGTATTTTAAGGTACTTTGACGTAACTCATTTTTCTCTATTACTAAAAATATTTCATTTATCTTGACATCCCTTCTCGCAGTGGATTACTTGTGGGAAATTGGTAATTAAGTTAATTAAAACTATTGCCGGAAAGAACGGCTTGGGAACGTTTTGAAGATACTTACAAGGATTACCTTCAGTATAAAGTCTGCAGTGTCAGACGAACATGACAAACTGGGCTAAAAGAAAGGAAACATTGTCCCACGTGAACTCGTTAAACGTATTAAGGACTATCTAAGCTCAAATCAACGCTTAAAAACACGTGATTAGAGGTCAATGATATATCCTTAATTTGGAGAAATGTGAAGAACGTTCTGAAAGTTTTGTCAAACAATGCTGATTTACTTTACACAGCGATATTCCAGGAGTACGCCAGGATACCGTATCGGGTCCACTAATAGATTTACTATAGGCAGCAATATTCCAGGAGTACGCCATGGTAGCGTATCGGGTGCAATTCTTTACTTACCCTATACAGCGAAATTCCAACTACCCAATAAGTGAACATTGCAACGTTTGCAGATAGCATCATTAGCAAATGCCAAAGATGTATATATGTGTATAAAATATATATATATATATATATATATATATATATATATATATATATATATATATATATATATATAGGCCTATATATATATGTGTGTAGATTATGCAACACTGTTTTCTTGTATACACTTATCACTTTCACTTATGTACTTAAACAAGAATCTTACTTGGTATTTATGCGAATACTTTCAAAGACTGGTTAGTGTCTCCATCCTCGGGCATACTGAACAGGGTTTTGGACTGCGAGCTGCGTGGATTTGCCGTTGACCTTGGTGTACTGTTAACTTCTATTTTTAGATTCACTGCACTGTGCGAGTTTTTAACGTTCGTTTTGGGGTTAATATTGTCTATTAGATTGAATAATTTATCGTTTTTTGATTTTATTTGTATCTGTTCGTTAATGATGTTATTTTTATTTTTATAAATTTCTAGTTTTTCCAGGTTGTCATTTTGAGGCCTTTTTGGACCTTTTTTACTAGGTGTACGTTTTTTAATGTGGGGAATGTGTGTTTGTTTTTGATTGCGTGTGTGGCTAAGTTTCAGTTATAAATTTCATATTCAGGTTGATATATTTATCAAAATTCAAGAAAAATGCAATAAATTTAATGGAATTAAAAAACAAAAAATAGATTCTAAACTTAACAAACTAATAGAAAAACAAAATAACTTGGACAATATCACAACACTCCATCAATTCCACCCAAATTTTATAAACCTTACAAAAACGAATTTCACCAAAGAAAAAATAAATATACTCGAAAATAGCACAAAAACCAACATCAAACCAAAATTTCAAAACACAATAGAAAACCTCATAGTAGAAACAGAACTAGCAATAAATCTCATTAATTACGAAAATCAAGATAACATCAGAAACATAGCATCGCACGAAATCAACAAAAAAATCAAAAAAAGAAATCACGTTGAAGATAAAATACAAATAAACCAAATTAACAAATTGAAACAAAAACTATTCAAAAACGAAATAATTGCAACTAAAGCGAATAAAAGCAACGCTACAGTAATCATATCAAAAACAGAATACAACCAAAAAACAGAAGAATTCATAAAATCCAACAATTGTATAGAATTAAACAAAGACCCCACCAAAAAATACCAAAACGAAATCATACAATTAGCAAATAACAATGACAATTTATTCAACCAAAAAAACCCTTACCAATATACAATAGACAACCCAAAACCCCCCAAAATGAACGCCCTCATCAAAATACATAAAATCAACAATCCCATAAGAACCTTAATAAATTTTAAAAATGCACCTGCCTATAAAATATCACAAATAATAGCCAAAACCCTAAAACACGAAATTAAATTGGAAAATAAATACACCATAAAAAATTCAATTGAATTAACGGAAATACTAAAAACAATAAACATAACAAAAAACACCAAATTTATATCATTTGATATCACAAACATGTACTCTAATATACCAATTAACGAAACCATCCAAATAATAAAAAAC